>CM055426.1:956298-976894 GCA_029228465.1 Salix viminalis
GAATGTATTAATTTCGCTGAATGTCGGGAATCATTAGCTCCACCTGTGCGTGGCCCGTGGGAGGGGAAATCGGGAGGACGGAGAGATGTAAGAGGTCATGCAGCCGGGACCGAAAGCAGGAGCATGCTCCAAAAAGCTGAGATAAAAAAAAACAGGGTAATAATGTATGCCACGTGTCGACAGCTGTGTAACAACGAACACCCATTTTGCTAGCATGTACAATTCCTCACGAGTGAGTTCTCGTCATTTTCATGCCAGGCCAGGTGCTAGGCTTCTAGCAATCTTATCGGCTGTGATTTGTAGGGATTTTGGTTTTTGAAAGGAGAATTCAGACTCGTAGCAATAATTGATCCGAAGTCACTTCAGTGCGTTGGAGGGGATTTTCTATTTTTGAAAATCATCTCTTGTTTTTAATCCTGAAAAATAAAAATTAGTAAATTAACGAAACTTTAAAAAATTGATGAAATAATTTAGTTTAATGTATGTCACTATTAATCCGAACTCCGCTGATCACCGAGTAAACATAATAATTTCCCAAAAAAAAAAAAAACCACTTTATAAACATGGGCTTAAGGCATGATTTAAATGGGCTTCTAGTCCAGATGGCTTGGACTTGTCTTGGGCTTGTAATGTGAGACTAGGAGTAGAGAAGAGGAAAATGAATCATTTGATCATATGTTGTGAGAGAGTAAGTAACTTGCTCATTTTAACTGGTTGAAAAGATTCAAACCATGGCTATCACCCTCTCTGCAGATGCTATCCACAAAAACAAGGCGGTAGTGTTTGGTATATCGGATAACAAATTGAATATTATATTGTTCTTGGAAGTTATATCGGATTGCAAATTTAGAAAACAGCCTAGGGGTTTGAAAAAGATGTTTCTGGAAATTTATACCATTTGATTTTTGACAGCATCGTATCAGACCCGCAGACCAAACATCACGTCCGAGAAATGGACGCAGCCAATAGCATGGAAGTGGAGTGTGAGAGTCAGGATCTTATTAGTTTGTCCTGTGGATAACCATGCCATGCTGCCAGAACCCACGGTTGAAATGCAACTTCCACTTTATTTTGTTTTCAACGTTTCACATTGCCGCTGTCCTCGATATAACTGCTAGATTGCTCAAGTAGTAACCAATCTCAATCATGAGCAATCGTTACCGCTCAATATTCAAGCGCAATACGTGGCTAAAGAAAATCTATATTTGATAATCATCACATTTTTTTATAGTTTGCAAGAAAGCATTTTCCTTCTTTTGTGGAGTATTGCCATCAGGACTTCAATCTTCAGCTAACCTTTCCGGCTGCTGCTATCCGATCATTACAGTAATCGAGTTGGTTGAATCCGATCAACTCACAAGCACCTTATAGAGGCAGGTTGCTACTGCATGTAGTATTTTTGTTTTTTGTTTTCATCTTTGCGGCAATATTAATTGTTGCATGACCACAATCTTAACACTGAGTAGGTTGACAAAGGTATTAATTGTTACTTTGAATTTTATCTTGCAGGCTTTTGCTAGTAACTCTTTGCCTTTTTCTTGTTTTAATTTCAATTCTTGACAGATAACTTTTTTTTTTTTTATTAAAAAAAAACACTAGCCAAAACTTTTATGTTTACATCATTCAGTCAAGTTCATTCCATCTCTTTTAGTACATCATTGCTAAATAATTGTTCCTTGATATCTGCAGCTGCCATGACAGAGCCAAAGTCTTCTTGCTCTAGACCTATAGGGGCGTACGATGTATTTCTAAGTTTTAGAGGAGAGGATAATCGCAAGAATTTTACAGATCATCTATATACTGCCTTAGTCCAAGCAGGAATCCACACTTTTCGAGATCAAAATGAAATTCCCAGAGGAGAAGAAATCTCCAAAAGTCTCCACAAGGCAATTCAAGAATCAAAGATATCTGTAGTGGTCTTCTCAAAAGGATATGCTTCTTCTAGATGGTGTCTGGATGAACTTGTAGAGATTCTTGAGAGCAAAAATAGAAAAACTGACCAGATTATTCTTCCTATATTCTATGATATTAATCCTTCAGAACTGAGAAAACAGACAGGCAGTTTTGCAAAAACATTTCATGGACATGAAGCAGCTTTTACAGAGAAGGTGAAGGAGTGGACAAAAGCTCTTGAGGAGGCTGGAAACCTATCTGGATGGAATCTCAATGACATGGAAAACGGGTATGCCTTTTCTCTCTAAGATTCACCTGCACACATTTATGGAGTTATCATACATTATAATTTTCCATGTAAAACAATAAATATTTTTTATAGCAGTCTTAGTTGTCTCTCTATCAATGACTTGTTTTTGTCTATGGACAGGCACGAATCAAAATTTATCCAAGAGATTGTCAAGGATGTGTTGAATAAATTGGATCCCACGTACGTAAATGTTGCCACTCACCTAGTAGGTATTGATCCCCTTGTCCTTACTATTAGTGACTTTCTAAGTACTGCAATAGATGCCGTTTGCCTTGTGGGCATACATGGGATGCCAGGAATAGGAAAGACAACTATAGCAAAAGCTGTATTTAATCAACTCTGCTATAGATTCGAAGGAAGTTGTTTCCTTTCGAATATCAATGAAATATCAGAACAATCTAATGGTCTGGCTCTTTTACAAGAACAACTTCTTCATGATATTTTAAAACAAGGTGCTGTTAACATCAATAATGTTGATAGAGGAATGGTTCTGATCAAAGAACGGATTTGTCACAAAAGAGTTCTTATTGTTGTTGATGACGTGTCTCATCAGAACCAACTAAATGCTTTGATGGGAGAGCGAAGTTGGTTTGGTCCTGGAAGTAGAGTAGTAATTACGACTAAAGATGAACACTTGCTTCTTAAAGTGGATCGAACATATCGGGTTGAGGAATTGAAACGAGATGAGTCCCTTCAACTTTTCAGTTGGCATGCCTTCGGGGACACAAAGCCAACAAAAGATTATGTTGAGCTTTGTGATGATGTATGATAAGTATAAATTCGGGGGACAGTAAAAGAAGAGGAAGAATAAGACAAGAGATTGATTTGCTGCTTAAAGATAATTCATTCTTCTTCAGTAGCTCTTTTTATAGATTACAATAAACAAACGTGCTCTAAATAACTGAACCCGAAATAAAAGACCACTACTGATCATGCAGTGCAGATTACCCTTAATTGATAAACTACTACCCACGATCGGACAGACAACTGGACATGCAGACTTAATTGAAACGTGCACAGCTAAATCGTGCAAGTGTAGTGTCCCCACTCCTCACGTGCACTCCTAATGCATTGACTCCATCTACTGACTTATGGTTTAACACATATCAATCCCCCCCACTAGAAATATCCTTGTCCGCAAGGATGAAATCAGGATAAGTCTTGGAGAAGCGCCACTTGTTCTCCCACGTGGCATCCTCTGCCGGTGCCCCTTTCCATTTAACTAAGACCTCTGTTCGTGGTCGATATTTGCCCTTGGCGATAACGCGGCTCTGCAAAACTTCTTCGGGTTGCGGTAGAATTGTTGAGTTGTCCGAAACTGGTGGAAGATCGGAAGACAGTGGAGAAATTGGACCAAGCTTCTTTTTGAGGAGGCTTACAGAAAGACATCATGGATTTGAGAACCATCAGGAAGTTGGAGTTTGTAAGCAACTGGGCCAACACGTTCCAGCACTTTATAGGGTCCAAAAAATCGAGGAGCCAATTTGAGTGAGCTGCGAAATGCCACTGTCGATTGGCGATACGGCTGAAGTTTGAGGAACACCATGTCCCCAACCTCAAATTCAACTTCACGCCTACTCTGATCTGCCTTACATTTCATCCGATTTTGAGATAGCAGCAAATTGTGGCGCAAATCTCGCAAGATAGCTTCACGAGTCTTCAGGTGGTCATCGACAGCCTGAACTTTAGTTGTTCCTGGAACATAAGATAACATATTCGGTGGTGGTACCCCATATACAACTTCGAAGGGAGAAATTTTTGAAGAGGAATGGGTGGCTGTGTTGTAGCTATATTCTGCCCAGGCCAGCCAATCTACCCAACGTTTAGGTTGTGTTCCTGTAAAACAGCGAAGATATTGCTCTAGTGTTCGGTTGACGACTTCTGTTTGGCCGTCCGTTTGGGGGTGATAGCTGGAGCTCATGCACAACTCTGTCCCTTGTAGCTTGAATAATGTTCTCCAGAAGGAGCTCACAAAGACCTTGTCACGGTCACTGACAATGGAGGAGGGAATTCCATGGTGGCGAACCACATGGTTAATAAAAACTTGAGCTACTAACACAGCAGTGAATGGATGGCTTAAGGGAATGAAATGAGCATATTTGGACAGCCGATCAACCACTACCATGATAACTGTTTTACCTCTGGAATTTGGGAGTCCCTCGACGAAATCCATGGAGATATCAGACCACACTTTGTTGGGAATGGGGAGTGGCTGGAGGAGCCCTGCTGGTAACAAACACTCGGTTTTGCAGCGTTGGCACACATCACAATTACGCACAAATTCCTTCACCATTTGCTGCATGTTCGGCCAAGAGAAGCAGGATTTGATACGAGCAAGAGTTTTGTGAAACCCAAAATGCCCACCGGTGGGGGTGGAATGGTGCTCCGAAACAATAGTAGTAAGGAGGGACGAAGCTGGGCTCAAGAAAATCTTGCCTTTGAAAAACCACACCCCATCACGCTGGAAATAAGCCTGTGAATGCCCCCCTGGTGACCGAGCAGCGAGGTTGGAATAAAAAGGGTCTTGTGTCACTTCTTGCCGCAGGAGGTCCCACCAATTGGCAATGGGAATAGATATAGCTGCCAACTCACATTCTGCAATTCTCGAAAGAGCATCTGCACCTTTATTATCAGCCCCTTTTTTATATTGAATAATATAATCATATCCCATAATCTTGGGTAACCACCGGGACTGCACAGGAGTTGTAATCCTTTGCTCCAATAAATATTTCAAGCTTTTTTGGTCAGTCCTGACAATGAAGGGCTTACCCAATAAATAAGGACGCCATTTGCGGATGGCCTTCACTATCGCTAGCATCTCTTTTTCGTAAGTGGACAGAGACAAAGCTGAGTTCTTCAAAGCCTCACTGAAATAAGCCACTGGTCGCTGCTCTTGCATCAAAATTGCGCCAATTCCAACCCCACATGCATCACACTCGATCACGAAGGGCTGGGAGAAGTCTGGCAGCCGCAATACTGGTGGTGAGGTTAGAGCTGATTTGAGATTTTGGAAGGCCACGTCAACATCCTTGGTCCAATGAAATCCATCTTTGGTGAGGAGGCGGGTGAGAGGGGCCGCCAAGGTTCCAAATCCACGAATGAATTTGCGATAATATCCAGCCAATCCAAGGAATCCCCGCAAGGATTTGAGAGTTGTGGGTAGTGGCCATTCCATTATGCATTGTATTTTGGAGGGATCAACAGCAACTCCCTCTTGCGAAATCATATGGCCAAGATAATCAACCTGCAATACTCCGAATCGACATTTTGACATCTTAGCAAAGAGTTGGTTAGCCAGTAAAATCTCCAAAACAATTTGCAAATGACAAAGGTGCTCCTCCCAATTGCGACTATAAATTAAGATGTCGTCGAAGAAAACGAGGATGAACTTCCGAAGGTGTGGACGGAATAAGTCGTTCATGAGACTTTGAAAAGTGGACGGCGCATTCGTTAGGCCGAATGGCATAACAACAAATTCGTAATGGCCTTCGTGAGTACGAAAGGCTGTCTTGTGGATGTCATCATCTTTAACTCGAATTTGATGATAACCTGAGCGTAGATCCAACTTTGAGAAGAATTTAGCACCATACAATTCGTCAAGCAATTCATCAATAACAGGAATTGGGTACTTATCCTTTACCGTGATGCTGTTTAGAGCCCGGTAATCCACACAAAATCGCCATCCCCCATCTGATTTCCTGACCAGTAGTACCGGTGAAGAGAAGGGGCTGGTACTCGGCCTGATCAACCCCGACGTAAGCAACTCCTGCACCATCTTCTCTATCTCGGTTTTTTGATAATACGGGTAGCGATAAGGCCGAACACTCACTGGTCCCGACTGATCTTGTAGAGGAATGGCATGGTCATGGTTGCGGTAAGGAGGTAGACTAGAGGGCTCATCAAAGACACCCTTGTATTGCCGTAATAGGACCTCAATATCGGCTGCCTGTTTAGAATGGGGCGTGATAGCTCCTTGCGCAGCGTTGGATTTAATCTCCGCACACAGCATGATCTGCAAAAAATACCCCACCCCTTCCAAGTTATGGATGTGCTTGTCGTTCAAGGCTTCCAATTCAGATCTTTGTAGTCCTTGAAACTTGTATTTCTGTCCATCTTTGGTGAAGCGCATAGTCAGCTCCTTGTAGTTGGTCTCGATTGTCCCCAACGTCTCCAACCAATGCACACCCAGCACTGCTTGACAAGCCACAACTGGTAGCACATAAAAATCTGCCGTGAGAACATGACCTTGCACCATCATTGTCAGAGCGAGACAACGCCCAGCACATTCGATGCGCTCCCGGTTTGCCACCATCACCTGAAATGATTGATCATGCACAACAGGTAAATTGTGTTTGGACACAAAACTTTGGTCAATAAAATTGTGCGTGCTGCCCCCATCAATAAGGATGGTGATGTTGTTGTGTTGTATTTTTCCCAGGACTCTAATTGTCTGCGGGTGGGCTGAGCCAGTGATAGCATGGAGAGAAATTTCGGGGCAAAAGTCGAGTGGAGGATTGAATTGATCTTGTGGCTCTTCATTGTCGGTTGGCATGTCCTCAATCATATATAATTGAGGTTTTTGACAGCGGTGGCCGGGGATGAATTTCTCATCACAATAGAAACAGAGCCCCTTCTCTCTACGCTCTCGTGCCTCCTGACTGGTCAATTTTTTGAATGGAATGGGAGAATTGTTGGGTCTTGGGAAGGAAGCAGTGGGAGGCGAACCAAGAATTCCCATTCCCTTGGGTGCAGCTGCTGTGGGAAACCGAGGGAAAGGGTTCGATTTCTTGAGGATTGCATTTCGCTCCTCCACCAGTCGAGCGACTCCCATGGCTTCGGGTAAGGTACGGGGTTTCTTAATTTTGACATCCAAGCGAATTTCATCCTTCAGCCCTGCGATGAAACACCCAATCAAGTATGTACCTGGTAGATTATCAATTAATTGTGACAGGCGTTCAAATTGATCCTGGTAGACTTCCACTGAAGATGTTTGTTTGAGGCGGGTGAGGGCTTCCGACGGGTCGTCAAAATCAGTGGGGCCGAACCGGTGCAGCAACGCCTGGGTGAGGTCTTCCCATGACATTGGGCCTTTGAATTTGGTTAGCCACCGGTGCCATTGTAAGGCAATTCCTTCAAGATGGAAGGATGCAATTTGGACCCGTTGATGAGCTGCCACATTCTGAAATTCAAAGTATTGTTCAGCCCGATATACCCACCCAGTGGGATCTTCGCCATTGAACCTCGGAAAGTTGAGCTTAAGGTTGGAATTTTGGGTAATGGTTTGTTGTGAAGGAATGGAGGTAGTTCTGGGGTCTGTGGGTGATTTGTGGGTGGCTGACTGTGAGGATTCTCCAGTGGCAAAGGGGTTCACGTTGCTCATATCATGAACGTGATTTTGATTGTGAGTGGTTGTTCTTAGAGCTTGAAGCTCGGTAAGAACACTTTGGAGGGTGGCGTGTACTTGGTCAAAACTAGACTCATGGCGGGCCAATATTTCGCTGACTTCATTGCGAAATTCAGTGTTGGTTTTGCCACGTGTGTCCATAGACCGCGCTCTGATACCACTGATAAGTATAAATTCGGGGGACAGTAAAAGAAGAGGAAGAATAAGACAAGAGATTGATTTGCTGCTTAAAGATAATTCATTCTTCTTCAGTAGCTCTTTTTATAGATTACAATAAACAAACGTGCTCTAAATAACTGAACCCGAAATAAAAGACCACTACTGATCATGCAGTGCAGATTACCCTTAATTGATAAACTACTACCCACGATCGGACAGACAACTGGACATGCAGACTTAATTGAAACGTGCACAGCTAAATCGTGCAAGTGTAGTGTCCCCACTCCTCACGTGCACTCCTAATGCATTGACTCCATCTACTGACTTATGGTTTAACACATATCAATGTAGTTGATTACTGTGGAGGACTTCCTTTAGCCCTTGAGGTTTTAGGTTCTTGTTTGTCTGGGAAAAACAAAGCTAGATGGAAAAGTGTAATTGACAAATTGAGAAAAATTCCAAACCGTGAAATTCAGAAAAAACTTCAAATAAGTTTCGATACACTGGATGGTCGTGAACTAAAAAATACATTTCTTGATATTGCATGCTTTTTTATTGGTAGAAATAAAGAATATGTAGCAAAAGTACTAGAAGCCCGTTGTGGTTACAATCCAGAAGATGATTTGGGAACTCTCAGTGAAAGGTCTCTGATTAAAGTTGATGCTTTTGGAAACATAAGCATGCATGATCAACTACGAGACATGGGAAGGGACATCATTCATGAAGAGTCACCTGGCCACCCTGGAAAACGCAGCCGAATTTGGCAACATAAAGATGCATGGAATGTACTCAACAAGCATACGGTAATGACTAAATGCATACACATAAGAGAAATCATGCAAGTTTATCTTTCTTTTCAAACTTCATGCATACAATCACATAGAAGTTCTATTGATTTTTGTTGTTTTTTTAGGGAATGGAAGTTGTAGAAGGTCTAGCGCTGGATGCTAGAGCATCAGAAGATAAATCACTCAGTACAAGATCCTTTACAAAGATGAAATGCTTGAAGTTACTCCAAATCAATGGAGTACATCTCACTGGACCCTTCAAACTGCTTTCTGAAGAATTGATATGGATTTGTTGGCTGGAATTCCCTTTGAAATCTTTTCCATCCGATTTGATGTTAAGCAGCCTAGTTGTTCTTGATATGCAGTATAGCAACATCAAAGAATTATGGAGGGAGAAAAAGGTGCGAAACATGCTACAATCCTCTAAAATTTGTCCCTGATACAATTTATATTTTCAAGCACCATTTTTATGATTAGTTTTCTTATTATTTTTCTCACTAACCTGACAGATTCTCAACAAGTTGAAAATTCTTAATCTCAGTCATTCCAAACACCTTATTAAAACACCAAACTTGCACAGCTCAAGCCTAGAAAAACTAATGCTTGAAGGCTGCTCGAGTTTAGTTAAGGTGCATCAATCTGTTGGACATTTGAAGAGCCTTGTTTCCTTGAATCTGAAAGGATGTTGGAGGATAAAGATTCTCCCCGAAAGCATTTGTGATGTAAAGTCTCTTGAAAGTTTAAATATATCGGGGTGTTCACAACTTGAGAAGTTGCCAGAGCGCATGGGTGATATTGAATCCTTAACCGAGCTGCTAGCCGATGAAATTCAGAATGAGCAATTTCTCTCTTCAATTGGACATTTAAAGTATGTGAGGAAGTTGTCAGTGCGTGTATTCAATTTCAATCAGGACTCAGTATTATCTACATCTTGTCCTTCACCAATTTCAAGATGGATATCACCAAGTGTTTTAAATGTGAAAGCTTTCCTGCCAACTTCTTTCATTGATTGGAGATCAGTGAAACATCTTATACTTGATACCTGTGGTTTGTCTGAAAGCGCAACTAATTGTGTTTATTTTGGAGGTTTGTCCTCTCTCGAAGAATTGGATCTATCTGGAAACAAATTCCTCAGTCTCCCTTCTGGCATCGGCGTCCTTACTAAGCTGCAATGTTTGAGAGTTGACGATTGCAGCAATCTTTTATCTATTTCAGAGCTTCCCTCCAGTTTAGAGATTCTGCATGCAGATTCTTGCACGTCAATGAAAAGAGTAAGTATGCCAATCCATTCAAAAACAAATCCAGTTCTATGTCTAGAATGGTGTGAAAATTTAATAGAGATTCAGGGCATGGAAGGTCTAAGTAATCATGGTTGGGTTATTTTCTCTCGTGGCTGCCTCGATTTGTCAAATAATAGTATGAAGAGTTTTTTTGAGGTACTATCTTTGTCTATCTTGCATACACAAACACTGAAACATACGCGCGCGCATACATTCATAGTGTGTAATATTTCAGCATTCTTTGAAATCAATTTATCTACAGGCATTGCGCAATGGTGGTTATGGCTATCAGATTAACTTCATTGGTTGCAAGGTGCCAAATTGGTTCAGCTTCCATGGAGAAGGATCTTCATTATCATTTCATGTGCCTCCAGTTTTCCAGGGCTTGGTTCTTTGGTTTGCTTTAGAAGATGCCGTTATCGTGAAAGGTGCTATTATCATAAAAAATAAAAACAACGGTGGTCAATTGTTTAAATCATTAGAGTTATCAGTCCTTGTGCATCGTGAAGGTTGGATAAGATACGTCAGTATAAGTGAGATGGAAATGGAAGAATATGGAGGAGATGAGGAATGGGAACTCTGTGTGGATTTGACCGGCACAGATAATGGAGTGAAAGAATGTGGGGTTCATGTGATCGCAGAGATGTCCTCATTTGAAGAGTCAGAAGTTGGAAGAGACAGGGTGAAATCTGCACCATATCATTCCTTTCACGGTTCAATATCATCTTCAACAATGGAGCAGTGGATAAATTATCTACTTACGGAGTTCCCCCTATCAAGAATGGTCTTGGTGAGGAAATTTTCACCTGACTTCATTAGTTTTGAAATATCCAAGCTTTATGCTCTCTTCCGCTTTATGATATCTTAGGCTTGATATGACTGGCTTTTTGTATATTATTTTTGTGTACTTATTTATTTTGAGTCATATAATCTTCCTTCTTGTTAAATGTCAATTTATCCCTGCTATTATAACCCCGCGGTTCAATTCTGTAGTGCCTCAATTCTTTTTTCGTCTAAAAGTTTACTCAATTGTTGAATCGAAAAATGACATTGGGCATGAATTCAAGTGTTGACCAACCATAAAACACCATGATGAATCCTCCAAGTCTTCATAATTTGATTTTCCTCTTTTCCTTGAGATTTGTGCTAATACATTTTAACAATATCTTCAGAAGTCTATTTCCAACCTCAACTTCTTATAGACTAATTACGACCCATAAAACCGTGATCCGTTGCTGGGGTTATTTTTTTTTTTTTTTGTCTAGTTTTAACATATATACTTTTTTATTTTGTATTTTAGTTTTTATTTTTTGGTTTAGTTTTGATCCCTTGATTTTTTCGGTCCTTCTGAGATAGTTTTTAATTTTTTGTTTGTATCTATATACCTCTGCTCTTAGTTTATATTTTTAATTTTTATTGTTATTTTTATTTGTATTAAATGCATTTGCGTTAAAAAATATAGTAAGTTTAATTTTGATTGTGTAAAATGAGAGTGAAACTCTCTCTTATACATGTATAGTTAAACGTGAAATGTTTGAAACACCCCGTAGGAAACTCTTCTGTTTTGTCTTATTTGAGGCTACAAAGATTATTTTACCGTGCACTGAAAAAGTGAAATTACCGGGACACCCTCACTGACAAGTATTGGTTTTTGTCTTATTTAGGGGGTTTTATGGTTATTGTACTATGAACATAAATATTTTTTTTTTGAAAATACCCCTAAAACCATGACATTATTTTAAACACATTTTACATAATAAAATGAATATATAAAAAACTAATATAAAATTATTATTATTATTGTAAATAATTTTGTTACAGTAATACTCGAAAGTTTTATAGGCTGATTATTTCACTTAGATATATAGCTTTATAAAAAAAAATCTAAGACCATTAACATTTTTTTGCATGTTAAAAAAATTATTTCTGGCTATGGAAAAGTGTAGGGCAGTGACTCGTATGTTTTTTTATTGTAGATAATTTGACACAATTTTTCTACCTGTTTTATCTGCGTGTGACTTCGTAATTTTTTTTATGTGATATTAAATCAGAAATATCATACATAAAGAAGTTGACAAAGTCAATTTTTTTTAAAAATAACATTAACTGATGAATTATTTTGAATATTATTCTCATTGTTATTATCATGATTGTTAAATTATCATAATTATTATAGTTGTCATTATAACTATTATTGTACATAATTAATATTTTAATTATTATTGTCATACTATCGCTGACACCATTATTATAGTTAGAAAAAAACTAATTTTTTTTATAAGTTTTATTCTTAATATTTTTATATTAAATATATTTCAAAACACTGGCATTAAATTAATTTGTTTTTTTTTTCCAAAAAAACTTAGGTCATTTTTTTTTATATTTTTGAAGGCGTTAATATTAAAAAAAATATCAAAATATATAATTAGTCTAACATATTTATAAGACAAAAAAACCTTACAAATAATTATTATCATTATTTTGAATGCCTTATATATAATAATTAGAAATTTTAACACCTAAAAATATTAACAAAAAAGCAATTAAAAAATCAATGACAAAACAAAAAATAAATATTATTAGCTAAAAGTATACTATTTGACTTTAACAATAAATACAAAAAAAGAGAAAAAAATAATAAATATCAATTTTCAAATGATCACCAATAAAAATTAAAATTTAAGAACAAAATTAAAAAAAACAACCTTAACAAAAGAGGAAATAATAAAAAATAAAAATAAAAAACTAAGAGCATATACATACAAACATGGATAAAAATAGGAACCATTTCATAAATATATTTAAAAAAATAAAGGAATTGAAATAAAATCAAATATTAAAAGTATAAGGGCCAAAATGAAAAATAAATATATAATCAATTTCATTCCAATGACAAAATTGAAACAAATCCAAATTTTGATACTGAAAATATTAAAGGATTTAAAATCAATCTGGAAATTAAAAGATTGAGGACCGAAATGAAACCTAAATATATTTGATGAAAGCTGACCCAGACACCCCGATTATCAAAATAAAAAAAAAAGTGAGTCTGAGGATTAGTCATGGTGCGTGTAAGCTAGCTTGGATACTCTGGTTATCAGAAAAAGAAAATCGGTCCGAGGATTAGTCATAGCGCGCTTGAGTTGACATGGACATCCTAGTTATAAAAAACAAAACAAAACAAAAAATATATATAAGTAGAAAAAGAAATAAAAAAAAAGTATAAGCAGGGGAAAAATGTTTTAGGGGAAAGAAACATGAAAAAAATGAAAAAAAAAGCTTAAAAAAAAACAATTTGGGTTCGGGGATTAGTCGTGATGCACTTAAGCTAGTCCAAACAACCCAGTTATAATAACAAAACAAAAAAATATATTAGTGGAAAAAGAAATAAAATAAAAAGCATAACCGGGGAAAAATGTTTTAGGGGGAAAAAACACGAAAAAAACACACTGTAACTGGAAACAAAAAAATGAAACAAAAAGCATAATAAGAAAAAAGAAGATAAAAACAAGTATTGTAGCGGGAAAGCAGGGGAATGAAAGCTGACACAGACACCCTGATTATAAAAAAAAAAGTGGGTCCAATGATTAGTCGTGGTGCGCGTAAGCTGGTCTAGACACCCTGGTTATATATAAAAAAATGGGTATGGGGATTAGTAATGATGCGTTTAAGCTGACCCAAACACTAGAAAACAAAACAAAAAAAATATATAAGTGAAAAAAAATATAAAAAAAAGTATAATCGGGAAAAATGTTTTAGGAGAAAAAAATGAATTCAGGGATTAATCGTGGTGCACTTAAGCTGGCTCGGACACCCCAATTATAAAAAGTAAAATAAAAAAATATATAAGTGGGAAAAGAAATAATAAAAAAAAAGTATGACCGGGGAAAAATGTTTCAAGAGAAAAAAAAACTGTAGTGAGAAAGCAGGGAAAAATTACACTGTAGCTGGGAACAAAAAAATAATCAGGGAAACACTGTATCAATTCACAGTAAAATGTGTTGGTAGCTACGGTGCTTTACCTATGTGTTTTAGTGTATTGTTAATTTCTAACTGATGTATATTAAACTGATGATATATAGTGAACTTATCATATATCGACCAGCGTGTGAAGTGCAAACCATGTCGTCCGGTTTCAACGATGGCATCGGGCTCTCTGTTTTCTTGTTAGCACAACAGACAATCCCGGTGCCATGCTCCCCTTTTGGTGGTCATTTTAAGATGAGATGCATAGATGCCATAATAAATCTCATTTTTTGTTCAAATAAACACAACTAGGGATTCGTTCAGTTCCATGTTTAATTTATTTGGTTTTATATATCAAAACCCCAATCAATCTGAAAACAAAAAAAATATCTAAAGATTAAAATATTCTAGTTTTTTTTTCTGGAGTAGAAATTAAAAGGAAAAAACAAATCCGAAATCAAACCAAACCGAATGAGCTAAATGATGATGGTTTGATTCGGTTTAAACCGAACTCCGCTAATCACCGAGTACCCATAATAATTTCTCAAAATAAAAACGTCCCTTTATAAACATGGGCTTAAGACATGATCTAAATGGGCTTCAAGTCCAGTAGGCATGGGCTTGTAATGTGAGACTAGGAGTAGAGAAGGGGAAAATGAATCATTTGATCATATGTTGTCACTGAGTAATTAACTTGCTCATTTTAACTGGTTGAAAAGATTCAAACCACTACTATCACCCTCTGCAGATGCTATCCACGAAAACAAGTCGGTAGTGTTTGGTATATTTGATAATCATCACATTTTTTTAGTTTGCAAGAAAGCATTTTCCTTCTTTTTTGGAGTATTGCCTCTACTAACCTTCAGCCATCAGGACTTCAATCTTCAGCTAACCTTTCCGGCTGCTGCTATCCGATCATTACAGTAATCGAGTTGGTTGAATCCGATCAACTCACAAGCACCTTATAGAGGTAGGTAATCCTTGCGATTGTCGCTACTGCATGTAGTCTTGTTTTGTTTTCATCTTTGCGGCAATATTAATTGTTGCATGACCACAATCTTAACACTAAGAAGATTGCCGAAGAAAATAATTGTTACCTTGGATTTTATCTTGCAGGCTTTTCCTAGTAACTCTTTGCTTCTTTCTTGTTTTAATTTCAATTCTTGACTGATAACTTTGGTTTTTTTAATATAAAAAATACTCGCAAAAGCTTTTATGTTTACATCATTTAGTTAAGTTCCTTCCATCCCTTTTAGTACATCACAGCTAAATAATTGTGCCTTGATATCTGCAGCTGCCATGACAGAGCCAAAGTCTTCTCGCTCTAGACCCAAAGGGGCCTACGATGTATTTCTGAGTTTTAGAGGAGAGGATAGTCGCAAGAATTTTACAGATCATCTATATACTGCCTTAGTCCAAGCAGGAATCCACACTTTTCTCAGAATGAAATTTCTAGAGGAGAAGAAATCTCCAAGAGTCTCCACAAGGCAATTCAAGAATCAAAGATATCTGTAGTGGTCTTCTCAAAAGGATATGCTTCTTCTAGATGGTGTCTTGATGAACTTGTAGAGATTCTTGAGAGCAAAAATAGAAAAACTGACCAGATTGTTCTTCCTATATTCTATGATGTTGATCCTTCAGAAGTTAGAAAACAGACAGGTAGTTTTGCAAAAGCATTTCACAGACATGAAGCAGCTTTTACAGAGAAGGTGAAGGAGTGGAGAAAAGCTCTTGAGGAGGCCGGAAACCTATCTGGATGGAATCTCAATGATATGGAAAACGGGTATGCCTTTTCTCTCTAAGATTCACCTGCACACATTTATGGAGTTATCATACATTATATTTTTCCATGTAAAACAATAAATATTTTTTATAGCAGGCTTAGTTGTCTCTCTATCAATGACTTGTTTTTGTCTATGGACAGGCACGAATCAAAATTTATCCAAGAGATTGTCAAGGATGTGTTGAATAAATTGGATCCCACGTACGTAAATGTTGCCACTCATCTAGTAGGTATTGATCCCCTTGTCCTTACTATTAGTGCTTTCCTAAGTACTGCAACAGATGCGGTTTGCATTGTGGGCATACATGGGATGCCAGGAATAGGAAAAACAACTATAGCAAAAATTGTATTTAATCAACTTTGCTATAGATTCGAAGGAAGTTGTTTCCTTTCGAATATCAATGAAACATCAGAACAATCTAATGGTCTGACTCTTTTACAAGAACAACTTCTTCGTGATATTTTAAAACAAAGTGCTGTTAACATCAGTAATGTTGATAGAGGAATGGTTCTGATCAAAGAACGGATTTGCCACAAAAGAGTACTTGTTGTTGTTGATGACGTGTCTCATCACTGTAAGGTTTTGTAAACCAGTAAATTGATTATGCAGCACACTGGTGGATGCTGTTTGTGTTTCATTATATAGAGAAGATTTACAGTAAACAAGTAAATGCTATAATCTATAAAAGGTATGAAATCTGTACATTCTATAATAATATCAAGCCGTTACACTATTGATGGTGATTGCCTGATCTTCGTGTCCTTGATCTTCTCCTGTGGGATTTACCTCCTTGATTCTCTCATGTGAGCTGGTGTTACTGCTAACACCCCCCCGCAAGCTGAGCGTGGTAGGGAACACGCGAAGCTTGGATCGAAAGAGTTTGAATGAAGAAACTGATAGACTTTTGGTGAACACATCAGCAATTTGTAGAGTGGATGGCACATGTTGAATTTGCAGAGAGCCATTGGTCACAAGTTCACGAACAAAGTGAATGTCAATGTCGATATGTCTAGACCTCTTTTGTGATACTGGATTGCGAGCCATGAAGATGGCACTAGTGTTGTCACAGAGGAGAGTGGGACTTGATGGAAGCTGAATGTGCAAGTCTTTGAGAAGATTTAGTAGCCATTTAACCTCAGCTGCAGTGAGAGCCAATGCTCTATATTCCGATTCAGCAGAGGATCTAGAGACAGTGGGCTGTTTCTTTGAGGTCCATGAGACTAAATTGTCACCAAGGAAGATGGCATAACCTGAGGTTGAACGGCTGGTGTCAGGGCATCCAGCCCAGTCTGCATCAGAGAATGCTGAGACATTGAAGTTGGTGGAAGGGCTGATAAGAAGACCAAGATGCAGAGTTCCTTTCACATATCGAAGAATTCGTTTCACTGCTTGGAAATGCTGAGTTTTGGGTGCGTGCATGAATTGACAAACCGAGTTGACAGCATGCGTGATGTCTGGCCTGGTGATGGTCAAATATTGAAGTGCACCCACCAATGACCGATAGGTAGTAACGGATGGAAATGAAGTTCCTTCAGCTGACAGATGTTGGGAGACTATCATGGGAGTGCCAACTGGTTTTGATGCAAGAAGTTCAGCTCGAGCAAGGAGGTCTGTAGCATACTTCACTTGACTTAAGTATAGACCATTGGATGACTGAGTTACTTCAAGACCCAAGAAGTAGTGAAGGGAGCCGAGGTCCTTCATGGAGAATTCTGCATTGAGTTGCTTAATGAGCTTGTCCACGAGAGCTGCAGTGCTACCTGTTATTATGATGTCATCGACATAGAGTAACAAATAGATCATTCCATGTGTGTTAGAATAGACAAATAGACTGGGATCAGACATGCTGCAAGTAAAGCCAACAGTGAATAAGAAATTGCTGAATCTGTGAAACCATGCTCTCGGGGCTTGCTTAAGGCCATAAAGTGCCTTGTGAAGATGACAAACATGATTTGGAAAAGAAGGATTAACATATCCTGGTGGTTGTTCCATGTATACGGTTTCTTGTAAGACCCCGTGTAGAAAAGCATTTTTAACGTCAAGTTGACGTAGATTCCAGCCGCGAGAGATCGCAATTGAGAGTACAATACGAACTGTGGAAGCTCGAACAACTGGGCTGAATGTGTCATTGAAATCAAGGCCATAGTGTTGGGTGTAACCTTTGGCAACCAGGCGTGCCTTCAGCCTGTCAATTGAACCATTTGGATGGTATTTTGTGCGAAAGATCCATTTAGAACCAACAACATTGATGTCAGGTGGTCTGGGAACTAAGCTCCATGTGCGATTGAGTTGAAGTGCCTTGATTTCATCATCCATGGCAGCAAGCCAATCTGGGGATTTGGCAGCACTCTTAAAACCCTTTGGTGTTGTGCTGGCTAATAGAGAAGATAACAGTGGTGACGAGGGCAGCTGACATACATAGCTGTATTGTTTTGGCTTTGAAATGCCTGCCTTTCCACGTGTTATCATAGGATGCACATTCTGAATAGGTGCTGGTGAAGGTGGAATTATAGGTGCTGGTGAAGGTGGAATTTCGGCAGATGGTGGTGACTGGATGTCAGGATCTGCTGCTTCATCAATAGCAAGGGCTGGTTGCAGTGGAGGCAAATTTTCCAAGGGTGACGACAAGTCACATGATTTACACGGCAAGGATGGTGTGTTGGATGGCAAAGGTTGAGATGGAGAGCCTGTAGAACAATTTTCACTAGATAAACTGGATGTGAGCATAGCAGGATCATTAAATGCAATATAATCCGAGAGAGAAGCTGTTGATTTCATGTTAGATGATGAAAATGGAAATACAGTTTCATCAAATCTTGCATGTTGTGTAATGAATACTCTATGAGATACAGGATCAAGACATCTAAAACCTTTGTAAGAGGAGTGATACCCAAGAAAGATGCATGGAAGACTTTTCGGCTCAAACTTGTGTTTGTTGTAATCCCGTAAGGCTGGGAAGCAGAGGCAACCAAAAATTCGAAAAATGGAGTAAACAGGGATCTTACCATACAGAATTTCGAAAGGGGATATCCCTTTTAAGACGAGTGTGGGCAAGCGGTTGATGATGAAGACTGCTGCACTGAAGGCTTCAACCCAAAAATGAAGAGGGACATTGGCATGAAAAAGCATTGTGAGACCAGTTTCGGTGATGTGTCTGTGTTTTCTTTCTGCTCTTCCATTTTGAGCTGGTGTGTATGGGCAGGACAATTGGTGATGGATTCCACATTTAATGAAGTGAGATTGCAATTGATTGCTTATGAATTCTCCTCCACCGTCACTTTGAAAAGTTTTGATAGTTGTAGAAAATTGATTTTCAACCAGGGACTGAAATTTGATAAAGGTTTGGTAAAATTCATGTTTGTATTTTAATGGATAGAACCATGTAAATCGAGAATGATCATCAATAAAGATGGCATAGTATCTATATCCAGTGGTGGATTTTATGGGTGCAGGACCCCATAAGTCACAATGAATTAAACCGAGAATGGTTGAAGATCGACTATCACTTGGTGGCAGTGCATGTTTATGGATTTTGGCCTTTTGGCAGCTGATGCACAGGGAGGGATTGGGTAGGATTGAAGTGAGAGACAATGAATGCTGTTTATTAAGGATCAAAATTATTTTGTGGGAAACATGTCCCAAACGTGCATGCCAAATTTCAAAGGAATTACAAAGACTTGATTTTGTAACCATAGTAGCAAAAGCTTGATTTCCACACTTCAGTATGTAGAGTCCATCAACTAGTTTACCGCTTGCCACCACCTGTCGAGTGTGTCGATTCTGTATGATAAAATCATTGTTAGTGAAGGACACAGACAAAGGATAATCTTTTGTAAGTTTGCTGACAGAGAGCAGATTTTTGGTTAAATCCGGGACAACAAGAACATCATTAAGTTTAAGAGTGGGAGTAGGAGAACAAGAACCAATATGGGTAATTGGGAGAGAGGAACCATTACCAACCACAACTGTTTCCTTACCAGTATAAGGCTCCACCTTATCTAGTTGAGAAGCATCATTGGACATATGAGCAGATGCTCCTGTGTCTGTGCACCAATCTGCAGATTCATTGTTGATATCACAGTTTGCAAAGGCTTCAACAATGTTGGCATCATTCTTGACATATCTGCGTTTGCAGTCTGTAGCATAGTGTCCTTCTTCACGACAGATTTGGCATCGTGGGGGACGCCTGAACTGCTGCTTGTTGCGATTTTGGCCCTTGTATGGTGCTCCTTTGTATTTGTGGGTGGAATTTTGAAAATTCCCATTTCTGGTGGTTGGTGCAGGAGAAAAGTTTGCCACATATGCAGGAACATTTGTGTTATGCTCAAGGGATTTTGAAAAAAGATCGAAACTTTCAGCCTTGGGAACAATATCTTTGAAACTTGGAACAGGGGTCAAAGATAATTGAGTGATAGAGAAGGTTGAAAATTCATGGCCTAAGCCACGTAGATACCAGTGTACCTTGTCAGTGTCTTCAACTGGTCGTCCCATTGCTGCTAATTGATCACAATGGGCTTTGAATATGCGTGAGTATTCAGCAATACTTTTGGATCCACGCTTCATAAGATGAAGTTCATCTTTAATTTGGAGTTCCCTGGCCTTGGATTTCAGGCTGAAAGTGGTTTCAAGAGAGTTCCAGACTTCTCTTGATGTAGTAATTCCGATGGTGACTGACAATGCTTCTTCAGTGAGGGAGGATAGAAGCAGGCTCATTACAAGTTGATCAACTTGTTTCCAGGAATTATGAGCTGTAGGGTCAGTTGTAGCAGAGGGCATTGGTGTTGAACCATCAACATAGCCATACAATTTCTGGCATTGCAGTAGTGGAATTACTTGACTGCGCCAAAGAAGGAAATTGGTGGAAGATAATTTGACAGTGATCATGTGGACCATTGTGTTGAAAGAAAGAGTAGTGGAAGTGTTTTCTGAGGCCATAGGATCAAATGATGTTAATCGTATAGCTCTGATACCATGTAAAGGAACCATCTCACCTAAAATACTTGGTCCCGGGA
>CM055426.1:977394-1093792 GCA_029228465.1 Salix viminalis
TTGATAAGCAACAAACGACGCCGCTTAATCCGTAAATCCCTTTCTTCTTCCCGCCTCCCACTCTCCCGCACTGCATCTAATCGATTTTCCCCCCCAATTTCCCCAATCTACTCCCCGAAGTTCTCTCTCAAATTAATCCGTAAATCCCTTTGTTTTCGATTCATAATCCAGAAATCCCACACTTGAAAAGCTCAATTTGTTATCCTCAACCCCTAAATCAGCTCAAATTTCAAACCCTAAATCAAAAAAATCAAAATCACTGCAGCATAATTTCTTCCACACTACGGCGCAATTTCTTCCACACGTGCGCACAAAATCTTCGAGAGTTCTTCTTCCCCATATCTCCAGTTAAAGGTACACATTTGAGGAACCAAATGCTTTAATTTATTGAAAAATTGAAACCCGCCGAAAATGCATGAATGTGAATGTGGGATTGATGTTGTTGATGCTTGATAATGAATCCTTTGATGTGTTCTTTTCTCGCTATCCTTCGTTGATACCTTTGAGAAAAATTATATGATATTGCCGAATGTGCACAATGAACTTTTATGATATTGCCGAATGTGCACAATGAAAATTTTGTGCTTGTGATTAGATGTAATCCAGTAGTGCTAGCCCGAAAGTATTGATAACGAAAGCGAGCATGTTAAACATCAATCTTCTTTATACAGTGCTTTATACTCTTGATTGAATGTAATCCATGGTTTTATATATGCTTTACAAAAAATCTAAGTTTCTTGTTGCCAAGTTTCTCCGTAACTTGCCTAACAAAAAGTAGCTTGAATTTGTTCATCTTTTGCTGTCAACATTGCCATAGAGTATGGGGGCGCGCCATGTGCATATGTGAGAGGAACAATGAAATTTAACTACATTCTTGATGTGGAAATGAATACATGAATATATTGTTGAGAAGAGGGAAAAACTCCATGTTTCACTGTAAATGACCTTCATCATGTAGCTAATACAACTATAAACACCACCATCTCACACCTCCGCCACTATTTTGATCAGCCGTTAGGTAATATCAACAAAGATCACTCTGCTATATCGCTTCTATTAATCGGTTTATTTTAATGTCCATGGTGATCAACTTTGCTTGATTGATGAAGCTAAATAGTTTGTCGTGGAAGACAAGTTAACAAATTGATGTGATGATAAGAGTGAAATGAGATAACAAATCCCAAATGGATGAACAAATTCATGAAATAATGGAAGTGTTGGAATATAGGATTACAAATATTAAATGTTCAGTGATGATTAGATAAAGTTCATGAACAAATTCATGAAAAAATTATAATGAATGCTTGATGTTGTTGATGCTTGATAATGGAAATGCTTTTCGCTTTGCGTGCATGGTGTTATCTTTTTACATGCCTAACTTGTGTTATCTTTTACAACAGATTAAATTACATGGCTGAAAAACTCATCTAGTTGTGGGACTTCCATGTATTCAAACTCCAACAAGATCGATGATCCAAAGATGGGCTCATGGACGGTGGTTCCCCGTGTAAAGGCCGCAAGTATATGCATTTATTGTAATAAACGGATCAATGGTGGTGGTGTTACTCGGTTGAAGTACCACCTTGTCGGGTATTAAAGGTGAAGTTGAAGCTTGTAAAAAGGTCCCTCCGGAGGTTAAGTGGCAAATGAAACAAATGGTAGATGAGATGACAACGGAGAAAGAGAGAAGAAAAAAGAATTAGAACCGATATTGGAAATTCTCAATCAGCTTCCAATGATGAAGAAATAGCAGAGGGTGATATACGCTCACAAACAAGTAGAAGAACGACAGATGCAAGGAACAAGTACATCCGAAGAAGGATTCCTTTATTTGCTCCACTAACTACCCGGGTTCCCCAAACTCTAGTATTAGAAGTGCAATGGCTACTAAAGAGATGGAACACAATGCAAGAATAGCCGTAAAGCAACATGGTGGTATGATGCTAATATAGCGCTTAACAGTGCTAATTCAGTATTATTATCACCAATGCTAGATGTCGAGAGCATCCATAGGACCCTGGTTTAAAGGCCCATCATTTCATGATTTAAGAGGACCACTTTTGAAGGATGTAGTTCATAATGTCCATGAATACATTTTAAGTATCAAGGCTGATTGGAGAGTTTATGGATGTTCAATTATGGTCGACGGGTGGACAAATAGGAAGAATGCACCAATTGTGAATTTCCTTGCCTATTCTCCCGAGAGGCACTCAGTATTCTTGAAGTCCGTTGACACTTCGTGACTTCGAAAAAGATAAAGAGACATTGCTGGAGATGTTTGATGAAGTTGTCAAAGAAGTTGGATAAGAGAATATTGTCCAATTTGTTAGTGATAATGAGGCTTCATTTAAGGTCAGCTGAAAGCTTTGCAAAGCAAAGGTATGGCACCCTTTTTTTGGTCTCCTTAGTGCTGCCCATTGCATTGATTTAATGCTAGAAAATATATGTGATCCGAGATATTTTCCAATGATTGATGAAACCATTAAAAAGGCAAGAAATATAACCAAGTTTATATATAATCATGCATGGGTTCTAGCTTTGATGAGGAAAGAATTCACAAATGGACATGATTTATGTCGTCCCCGGCATAACAAGGTTTGCAACCCATTTCTTAAGCCTCCAATGTTTCATCGAAGTTTAAGAAGGAGCTTCGACGGATGTTTACTTGCACAAAATGGGTTGAATCAAGTCATGGCAAAAGTCGGGTTGGAAACGAAATTGCTCGCTATAATTTTACAAGATAACGACTTTTGGCCGAGATGTGCACATATTGTCAACGCCAGTGAGCCTTTAGTACGAAGTTCTAAGGTTAGCGACAGTGAAGAAAAAACCATCAATGGGCTATTTATATGAGGCAATGGATAAAGCAAAAGAAGCCATCAAAATAAGGTTGAAAAAATAGAATGTCTCAATATGGACCATATATTCGGGTAATTGATGCTAGATGGGATAAGCAACTTCATAGTCCATTACATGCAGCAGGATGTTTTCTTAATCTCGAATATATTTTAGGCCTTCTTTTTTCAAAACAAAGGGAGGTAACTCGAGGTTTGCTTACCACAATTATGAGATTGGTTCCCTCGATCGTGATACTCAAGATAACATCATTGCCCAAATTGAGGAGTATAAGAGAGCAACCCGGTCTTTTGGTGTAACCATGGCTATTCAGTAATAGAGAAAAGTTAAATCCGTGTAATAACTTTTATTTTTTTACAATACAATGTCTTTTTTTTTATCTATAATATTTGATTTATTCAAAATTTGTTATCTAGTTTCATGGTGGGAGCAATTCGGCATTGATACTCCGTGAAATTCAAAAGTTTGCGTTCGAAGTTCTTAGTCAATGCTCAGAGTGCAACCGGGTGCGAAAAGAAATTGGAGTGTATTTGAATTCATTCATTCAAAAAAAAAGCTAAATAGGCTTGAGCACAAGAGATTAAACGATTTAGTATTTGTTCGCTATAATCTAAAGATTAAACAGAGGTAAGTAAAATATCAATATTATTATATTAGTAATTATTTTCTATTACATTGCTATTAATTTTTTAATTTCTTTCGTGTTTATTCTTTGTAGGAATATGAGCGTAACAAGAGATGCTTTAGATCCCATTAGCCTTGACAACATTGATCTATTGAATGAATGGATTTGTGAAGAACCCGGCCTTCTTGATGGAGATGACATAAGTTGGGAGAGTATCGAAGCACCTTTCGCTACTTTAAATTTGGATGATGACGAGACATGTGTAAATGAGGAGAATGAACTTGGTGGAGATGACCCGACTATTGGAATGTTTTGTCGACGATCGTCCCTTATGTTCCACGACTGTATCAAGATCCTTACTTTTATATTAATGATGTAGTAGAGGATGTTTGATGTATTTTTTCTTTTATTTTAGAACATTTTACTTTCATAATATTTTGGAATTTCAAAGATGTTTCTAATTTTGAGATTATGTTTGTATTGTATAATTTAAATTTCATTTATCTTGAATTTAAATTATACTTGTTAAATTAATATTTTATTTTTTTCATATATATAATTAAATAAAAATGAACAAGTATAAAACCGAACGGCACTCTGAACGGTACCGAAACCGGGACGCCCCTGCTCCAAACACAAATCCGGAACCGGGACCGGGACGGGATCAATAACTTTGTTTAAAACAGAATAAAAGTAAACTATTTCTCAAAACGTTTTTCAAAATTACTCTGTTGAAATATTGAGGTTATTGTGATAATTGTTTTTTTAAAATCTATTAATAAATTATGACATGACATGACATGATATGGCATTGTTTAATGATTTTGTCTGAAATATTCAGACGTGCTTCGAAAAAGATCTCATAGAATCCCAACCACGTGACCCATGTGCTGAGCGGCTGAGCCATTTTGTTCATCCAAATGTCCTATCCTCTCCCTCTTCAAAAAGGCAAACCTGGCACCCACCAACACTAGAAAGGTAGCCCCACGTAGACTGGCGGCTGTCATCTTTATCTTGACACGTGTACGTTGCAGATGTAGCTGTAATATATCAGAGCTATAAATGGGAAAGAGATGTGTGACGGGCAACATTAAGTGGTGCGAGGGACGTGGAGTTGCGTGCCATCTTTCCTCCACCGTTGAGATTCTCTCGGTCACTTTGCTGCCGTTTTTTAATCCTTAAAGGCTGTATTAATTACAAAATCATTACAATTAATGAGTCACAGACCATTCCTCGAATAATCAGTGATTGCCTTTTTAAAAAAAAATGTATTTTTTATATATTTTAATATATTGATATTAAAAATAATTTTTAAAAAATAAAAAAAATATTATTATAATACATCTATAAACAAAAAATATTTTGAAAATCAAACTCAATTCTATTCCTGATCAGAACTAATTAAGGCTTAATTAACTCTACCAATATGATTTTAATCTATAGATTTTTGTGATTATCCAATTGCTATATTAAAATATTCAATTCTTATTATAAAGAGCTTCAACTTCAATCTCCTTTCTCTGTGCGTGAGTATTGGGGACATTGTTTATAATGAAAATTGAATTATTTTTTTATCGGATTTGATTTTAGATTTGAATTTGGGCACTCCTTTATTCATTTTATTATCCCCCCTTTCTTTTATTTGTTATTCCCTTCCCTAGCGTACTTGTAAGTGCTTCATGAAGTATTTATATATTTGGGACTGATTCTCAAAAATATTTTTAAAATTTTAAATTATTTTATTTTTAGATATTTTGATGTGTTAATATAAAAAATAATGTTTTTTTTAAAAAAAAATTATTTGATATATTTTTAAATAAAAAATATTTTAAAAACAATTTGAACCGTATTTCTAAACATATCCGAAAGCCGAAACAAGGTACGAAATTTCTCACGTGACCACCGCGACCAAACCTCCATGGAGTAGTGAGCACAAATGTGATTTCTTAATCCGGGAATTGCAGCTAAAGTCAATCTTGATGGCTTAGTATTTATATACACAGGGAAGTTGATCCCTTGTTAAAACATTCCTTGTCCGCATCACCATTCTTTGTCCCCTCTCGTTGCAGGCGAAAGTTCTTGCAAAACATCCCACCAATATATTTGTGTGCCATCTTCATCATGATTTCAGAGGAAAAATCCTCAAACTGATAGCCTCTGCTCTCATTCATGACCTGGCTAATCAGCCAGATGAAATATTCACAGCTGTTCTCATGGAAATCACCATTCTTAAATTCAAAGCTCTAAATTATATAAAATCTGCGACAAGTCCTGCGCTAAACGAGTCTTTATGTGGGGCATCAGAATCCAGAAAGCAAATCCCGGCGATCATAACTTAAAACATCATGCAAAATGAGCTTCAATGCTGCATTTTGGATGAAGTTTTTAAGCCAGCACAGCAGTATTTACAATGCCACATGGGAACAAGATACTTACAAGAAGCTTTGCAAATTCAAAATTTGATTGCAACTTTAATGCCTCGCCCAAGATCAACAAGGAATTGAACTGCTCTAAGGAACAACCTGTGTGACTAAGCCAAACAACCAACATTTTCGTTGCTGACAACCTAGTTTAGCTATTGAGCTACTAAGAATATGATTTTATCAGACCCAGGTTATAAAGGAGCTTCTCTGACCTAGATCGGAAGATATTACTCAACGAGAATAAACCGCGCTCCTGGGGCGGGGACTTCGAGTAAGCATCATCATTCACATGAAGTATAGTCAAGCCAATCTCTTTTCTAACTGCTTCAATTGTTTCATTCTTCACCGGATATCCAGATGAATCAATGACATAGAAAACATTCACTGCCTGGGAACCCCTGGTAGTAACCTCAGCTCGGGTGACAGAAAGACCGTTTTCCCTAAAAATGCGAGTCACGTCAGATAAAAGGCCAACCCTATCCTCACTGCAAAGTTCCAATCTTACACCCTGCACCAAGACAATTCCAATGAATCAAATGCTAGTCAGATAACAAGTTTGGAACTAGCTTCAAAATCAAACTTGTGCATGATTGTACCTCAGAAGTTCTCCTTCTAATAGCAGCCTCCAAGCAATTGATCACTCTTTGCCTCTCTGCTTCGGAACTAACAGGGGATCCATCCATATGCCTTATAAAATATTCCTGTACAAGAAGGAAACAAATGAGATGCTGTGTAGCAATTTTTAAAAGCATTTGTTTGGTGAAAAAGAAAGATTAATCAGAAACAACATAGCTGTCGACCAAAAGAATAGAAGCTACGATGATCAACGAACAACAAGTTCAACAGCATCAGACAAATCAGGTGTTTGACAATGAGAAAAATTGAAAATATAAACTGACTTTTGGTAGCCCAGGTTCAGGCCAAACAGAGTTGAAGCCCGTGAAACAGAAAACTAGTAACGCATGTTGAGGTAATAAAGAATAACCTGGCAAGCTTCCGGTCCTTCAGCTATGATAGTTCCATGATATACTACATATTGCATATCAGTTAATGTGCACACCGTATCAAATAGTAGCTTTGGCCGGTCAGGGCACCTCAAGTTCACAATAGTGTAAGCCTTATCTACACAATTCTCCACTGTTACAAAGGGCTTGCGTTCGCTTGCCGATCCAAATTCTGCTTCATCCCATGTCATAGTCACGATCAGCATACATCATCTGATGCAGCCGCCTCTCCTTATGAGTGGAACCCACAGATACAGCTGTATTGGCACTTCGTTTATCTCTATCACCCATAAGAACATACAGGAGAAGTTGTTTGATCTTAGTGAGCCTATCAGGATCATCAATTGGCAGTCCAGTAGCCTCATCTGTGATGTAAACAACAGATGCCATTCTTGAATTGTGGGTCCAGACTTCTGAGGCCACCACATTACATTTGAGGTCAGTAAGAACAGCAAAAATTTCTGAAAGCAAGCCTGGTCGATCTCTTCCTGTCAACTCAATAGTTGTGTTCTCTGCAGCAGCTTGCACACCCACTGACCGTCTCAAAGACCGGAAGCTTCGCCCTCTTGGTCCCAATGACTGTGACATGTAAATTAATTCATGAGCATGGCATGAATCTAACAGGGCTCCAAATATATTGCTGGAAAACTTTAAGGTACAGACGAAATAACAACCACCAACCACCATTTCTTCCTTTTCTATTCTTTCATTGTCTTCTTAAACGAAACTAAGGAGAATAATTAATTGAAAAGATTTTATTTACAAAAGAAGCGTACGGTGAATTCACTGTATTTGGAATTCTATACAGCTTGACCTGTGACATTTACAGTTCTCTGAACTTCCGAGTTTTTGCACCTTCCTTTTTTAAAGTAAAGCCGGTACTAAAAGAGAGTAGTGGTACTCTGGTCTAAAACTGTGCACAAAAAATGAAGCCTTGCTCTCTGATTGTTGTCAAAATTTAAGGA
Source organism: Salix viminalis (assembly GCA_029228465.1). Lineage (NCBI taxonomy): Eukaryota > Viridiplantae > Streptophyta > Magnoliopsida > Malpighiales > Salicaceae > Salix > Salix viminalis. The sequence goes on from CM055426.1 coordinate 985,268, forward strand.
CAAGGAGTGAAAAGGCTAAAAAAATAGGGGCAGCTGGTGGAGCTAAGGCATAACAAATTTAGAAATGCGGTCAGAATCAAAGTTATACGCTTTAAAGTCTCTTATAATGAGAAACAAATCCGGGCTCCATTTGTGATTTCACATTGACAACGAGAGTATAGTGGAGATGATTTTGATTTCCAATTCTGGCAACAAATGGAGGACAGATTAGCAGATCTACCTGTTGAATTCTCTCAGCCACATCATCCTCGGATAACTTGTTCCCGTGTTGATCTGTAACGTGAAACACTGCAAAAGAACCATTTCAAACAAGAAAATCAACCTCAATTAATTGAATTAAAGAGTCACCAAACTTAAATGTAAAGCAAGAACCAAAACTAACCATCCATGAACCATTCTCCATCTGAAGAAATGTAAGCTCGTCTAATTATAAGATTCAAATCAGTCAAGACCTGAACCACCTCTAACAAACTACCACGCTTATTAGCACTATCAACCTGAACATTATCAACAAAACAAAATCAAATTCCGGACTTTAACCTCATGAAACGAACCAAGAACATCCAAATGATTCAAAAAAAACACCTTAATCAAAGTGGTTTTCCTGCTTGAAGCATTATCAACTGTAAACCCTGCAAAATTAAACACAAACTGAAAACAATATCACAACACACACATATTGCCAAATCCTTTAAAAAAATCCAAACTTTGAGCTCGAGGAGTGAAAACTTCAAGAAAACATAACAACCCTTTTCAATTCAAACAGAAACTCACACGTTAAATGTTTTTTTTTAAGGAAAAAAAACGAAAGGTAAATTCACCTTGGAGGGTTCATCCGAATTACAAGCTTCTCAAACTCGTCATCCATTGCAAGAGGAGACCAACAGTCCATTTTCCCTGTAACAACCAGAACAAGAACAAGAAGAGGAAAAGGAGAGATTTACAAACCAAAGCAGAGGGTGTCTGTGGGTGTAAAAAACGTAGAGAAATGGGCTGGCTTTGTTTTGGGATTGTTGGCGCTCTTTCTTCGCAGTCTTCAGTGTTTTGTACCCCTGGATTCCGAGTTGTGGTGTGTGTGTTACTGTGTTGTCTGTTGGTTGGGTGGTGCTGGCTCTTGGGTTGGACGAGGAATTTTGGAGGGACTTGACATTTAACAGCGCGACTACCCCCCCTTTAAAAAAACAAAAAAAAATACAAAGATAGATAAGAGGAGAGAACACGAGACACGGCCATCCAGGTTTGTAGTCATCTGCTAACATGGGGCCTACCCACCTCCTAACACTTGGTCTTCCTCTTTTATGAGTTTGAGTTTGAGCTTGTGTTTGTGGATGAGTTTCCTTTCACAAGGCGGCTCAAAGTGTTGTCAATATGTTTGTTTCTTGCCCCTGTTTTTCAGATTCGATTAAACCCTAATTCTTTTTAGATATTTTTATATAAAACCTCAATTATCCAGATAAACACATACGGATTCAAATTCAAAACTTACCACAGCTATAAAGCTTTTTAACACCCCACGCTATTCGGGACAGTCTCTTTTTTGTTAATGGGTTTGTCTGTGGCCTATACTCTATACTCTACAGACTACAGTGTTGTTGTAGTGCACAATAGAATGCAATACATCAGACATGACAGCCTAGGTTCCTCTGGGTTTTCCTTCATCTTTTTTACTCGCCTGGGAAACATGTAGGGGTGGGTAGGTGCACTCTTTTGAAGGGCCGGAATCAACTTTTAGTCCATCTCAGGCTCGCATGAAAATCTAGCAAGATTTTGCTGTTCTTTAATTATTGAGATGCCCACTTGGATTTTGTTTGGCTTCAGGGTTACTCTCTCTCTCTCTTCCTGTGGGTTTGTGGCAATCTCTTCCTATCTTTCCTTTCCTTATTTAGCAGGATTCTAATAACCTGTTGGAATCCCTCTGGCTGTCGTTCTATTTTAGATTCTTCATTTAATTCTCTTACTAGATCTACCTTCCCCGGATTTTATTGGTTTGGCTAGTTGCGGGAGCTTCTATTCACCTTTTCCTTTGACCCTCTATTCTATTTCGAGGAATTTATTATGTATTTATTTGGTGGGTGCCGATTTCTTTAATTATTTATTGTTTCGATTTTATATTGGTATTTGGTTATGGATACCAACCCCCAACCCCCCACCCCCCCACCCACTCGTATTGTTATTAAAAGATTAAGGAGTAAATTTGACATGTAAACAAAATATAAACTCTTTCTTGCATGCATTGTTCAAATGACATGGAAATATTCAATCTAGTCCCTCTCCATATTTAGCCCCTTTCTTTGGGAATATGATGTTCTTTTTCTGTAATTATTGTTTTGTTAACTACAATTTTGATGTTTTTTCATTAATTTTCAAGAGGGAAACTCAATGAAGCTAGTTTTTATCATTAATGATACTCGATAAACAAGGTAGATCAAGTGATGCAAATGAAAATAAAACCAAAAAAATAACAAAAACAAGTAACATATTATTTTACCGAATAGGGATCACTTCATAAAATCCCCAACTAAAAATTTTTATTATTGAATATATACACAATAAAAATTAACAAGAACTAGTAACACATAATTTTACCGATCAGGGAGCACTACACAATATCCCTAGCTCGAAATTTTATTTTATTTTTCATATAATCTACTTAGATGCAAATTAAATACCCTATTTATTATTAGTTTAATGCCTAGACTGGATTTAAAAAAAACTCTAAATTTAAATAGGAAGAATAAAAACATGATAAAAAAAATATTTTTTCTAAGCTAAAAAAGATTAGAAATAACAAAGAAAACAAATATTTTAACTAAAAATCCTATTGCATTAGTCTTACTGGGTTAAAAAGAACTTGTTTCAAAGCTTAAAATCGTTCTTGTCTTTATCTCATAGATGTCCAGTCAAAACTCTTCAATCTATCTTCTTTCCTCACATCATGGAATGTATAACAAATTCAAATATCAATTTTAATCTCTTATCAATAAAATTTGCATAAAAAAAATCAATCGACAAATAATTTCTCTTGTAGTTTATAAAGTAATGAATTGCAAACCTCAATTCTTTTACATCAAATCCATATAACCCTTAAATAAATCTATATTTGTGAAGATAGTAAAATCATGATAAAAATGATCATTATAAGATCATTATTGCTTAAATCAACAATTTTATCTTATAGGGTAACTTTCTTGTTCTCTTTAAACTTAATCTTCAACTTATCAATTACGAGACTCTTGATGATATCATTATATGTTATTACTTTCATTTTTTATGTTGTCCTTGTCAATATAATCATTACCAAAATAAACACCATAAATTGATGACGAATATCAATCCACATCTATTTCATCATAAATGAGATTACTAAAATCTTTATAATGCTTTGATACTAACTAATATGAATAAAAACAAGAAGCATGAAAAATAGTATTCGACATAAAATAATAATAATAATAAAATTCTAAATTACCCAAACACCACTAGGATCAACTCTTGTATATTGTCTTTTTATGGAGGTATATATGTATTTATACATTTTCAAAAAATATAAAATGCCAATAATACCCTCGCCGACAACAAATGGTTTTTGTCCTATTAAATGATATTATGGTTATTTATTGCGCACTGAAAATGTGAAAATGCCAGCAACACCCCCGACAACAACTCTTGATTTTTGTCTTATTTGAGGGTGTTGTGATTATTTTACTGCGCATATAAATATAAAAAACCAATAATACCCTTAAGTTAAAGACTATAATTTCACTATTATAATTCACAATAATTTGTGTCTATTACCATAATAATTTTGCGACAGTAATTCCACGATTTAATTTAACTTATAGTGTAATGTAACTAGTTCTTTTACTATTTTAAGTTGTCTCGTTCCATCGATGCATACTTCATGCTATTTGTACCAAAAACCTTGGCAAACTCTTGGAAGTGGAGAGGTGATCGCAAAGGTGACGATTCCCGTGCCAAGCCAGGAGGAAATGACTGTATAAGGCCCACATGCCGTGGCGAGTGCGCCACGTTATCCGGACTCATCCTTTACATGACCGGGACTAACCATTTTTCCATATGCAAATTGGTCGGTCATGGCTTGTGATATTTTTTCTCCTTTCAATAATAGTCAGTCGTCACTGGCAATACGTGGGAAAAGCTAATGATTTCTGCTATATATATAAATATATAAATACACACGTGTGTGTGTGTACATGAAGAGGTGACGTGGCTATTAACTCTAACCTTAGCTACCTCAATTCACTTTAAGGTCATTCAAGGCCGTATATCAAACAAATTCCTTACAGCACACTAACACAGCAATGCAAGGCCAAATTCATACGGGGTTACCCTAAAATCCTAAACAATTCACTGTTTTGGCTATGAGCACACAATTTCCACATCAAAACTATATAAAAACATAAAAAATATTATTTTGAAGCAAAAAAGTAAAATACTTGTTTTCTTTCAAAAACATAAAAACAAAATCTTAAGATGGAAGAAAATCCCTATTGCCAAGAACTTATAAGCCACATGCATTTAAATCCAATTAACGTTCCTTGTATATTTTTTATTATCGAAATAATCAAAATACAATTCCACTTGCATTGTTTTTTAGCATCTGCACGGGCACGGCAGAAGATAGTTTTTGTTGATTCTCATGCGTAAACTATTACTATCTCACCGCATCATGGAACAATGATTCGATTTTGTATGTTTACCAAATGCATTTTATTTTCTTATAATTTAGATGTAATTAACTATACGTAATAGCCCCCCCCAAAAAAAAGTGAGTTGCATGAAATCGGTGTTTAAATAAAAGTTGGAAATTATACAGTTATTACACGAGGGATGAAGTGCTATTCTATGGAAATTCTACTATCTCGACCACGGTGCCAAACAGTCTGCTAACATCAAAGTTTTCCACGTCGTTTTTTTTTCCTTTTAATTTGTGGATCACATAAATAACTCTGCTTCATCCCATCTGACTTTGCATATCTTTTTTCTGTTTGATAACTAAAATATTTTAATGAATTTCTATATAAAAAATATTTTTAAAAATAACATTTATTCACGCTCTCGATTACTATTAACCATCAATGTGCTAATGTTTTTAAGAGTACATCTAATATATAAGAAAATAAATTGATTTTTTTAAAAGTATTCTTACATAGTTTTCACATGTTAATATTAAAAATAAAAATATATTTTAAAAAACACCAAATACCTGCACCGAAAAGCACGTGAAAAGCACCCGTAGAATCAATCCTCCAGTAAAAACAAGAACATAATATGGCAAGTGAAGTGTTAACGCGTCATCATCCTTGATGGACTGCACCCAGCTTATCCTTAAGTGGTCCATCAACCCTGTTTGGGCTGGACCACTAGCCGAACTGGCCACTTCACAGTTCACAATGCTGAAATCCCCACTCGCACCGATTGGTTTTGTAGTTTTTGGAAGGTAATAAATTTTGTCGGCGTACTGGTTCTAGGGTTTGCATTATGGAATCTCATGAAGTATGCACCGCCGGCAACACACCTTTACATTTTTTCATACATATATAAGATTTTCTATGAAAATTGTTTAGGAGACATCGTAGATATCTCTTGATTAATGATTATTTCTAACCAACATATCATTGATACTCATCAGTTACTCCATTAATATAACCAATAATATGTTAAAGTAATCCTCTCATGCTATTTATATTATTCTCTAACATTTATTCTCTTCAAATTAAAATTTTTTTAATTCGAAACTTGCAGAAATCCATATTATAATATTTTTGATTTTTTTTATAAAATAGAATAGAGAGTGAGATTCGAACTCGTGACCTCTGAGTCAACAAAGCTTTGATATCATGTCGAGGAACCATTTCACCTAAAAAATTAAGTTGTTAGTTGAGGGTCTAAAATATAATTCATGTTATTTTCTAAGATAATATTTTCATAAATTGATTTTTCAAGAAAGTTTTTGACATGACAAATATCTATAAAGACTTTAATTCACTGGCTAAACAACAAGCTCTCAAACTTAAACATTTCGCATTCCATAATAATTTCATTTTACATATAATTTCTATTATACATTTATTAGTTTAAATATTGGACCGTCCATTTGTTTTTGTGAAAGGTTTGTTTTTTCATGCCAACTTTCAACCACTATTCATGCTCGGCAACCCCATGTACAGAAGAAAAGATATCGTGGGCCAGGATTGCAATCCATGATATCCCTTTTTATATATGAGATTTTTTAACAACTTCATAGAATCCGACAAGGAAAAGTACGTGGCGAGACGAAGGAAGGTTACAATCTAAAAAAACCCGTAAAATTATTGAAGCGTGTTTGTTTACAAGTTACACGGCGTGGTATTTCTTGTAAAACAATTGCATAATTAGAATTGAACTATTTAGGTGTCTCAGCACTATGGCGTGAGTCACATTTTGTTTATTGTATAGAAAATATCAAAAACATGTAAATGTTATTTAAATTTTTTAACTTATATAATATCCACGTAGTTGGCTTAAATGAGTTTAATAAACCCGGTTAATTTAATTATATTATTAAAAAATAAAATAACAACAACAAATAAAAAGAGAAAAAAATGACAATTCAGTGCAAAAGATGAACGCTTCCCAGTATTATAGAATATAACTTCATAATATTCTTAGAATATTTTAATGATGTTATTTGTTAACAAAGTAAAAAATACATGAGAATAGAATAATTGTATAGAGAAAAATATGATAAAAAAAAATCAATTACTATTAAATTTTTAAACCATGACTAAAGCTATGAGATCGAAAACTCTACACATAAAAAAATCACGAGGGTTAAAATCATAAGAAAACAACACAATAAATTCAAAATAAAAAGGGTTAGAATTGCAATAAGGAATAAATTAAAAGGAAACAATAAATTTTAAATTTGAGAGATAAATTGAAAAAAGTAAAAAACATTAACAAAAAGACAAAATTCAAAAGAACAAAGACAAGAAAATGCATTGTAAACTTGGATTGGAAGGTTAAACTAGAAACAAAGAAACTTTTATAAAAGGTTCAAGAAATTTTTTTTACAAGACTAAACATCAAATCTTAGACACCAAAAAATATAATTAAAAAAATAAACATACAATATTCTTCAACATGTTTTTTTATACTAAAACAATCTTTGATTTAAATAAAAACACTCATGCACATACCTAATTAAACAAATCAATAACCAATGTGTAGAACAATGAAAAAACATTCATCAACGATAAACAAAAATGATATTGAAAAAACCAACCAAAAAATAAAAATTAAGATATCTAACATCGCATAACATGTAATTTACCTGGTGATGTTTAATGAGTCTCTCTATCAAAATAAATATATAATATAAAAACACATAAAATAAAAAATGTCACACAAAAAATTTATTGAATAATAAATAATAAATAATAAAAATCTTTAAAAAAAACAAATTTAATCTAAATAAAATTAAGAAATAATCACTAAGGGGTCATACCTACTTTTAAAAAATTAAAAACTCCCAATATAATTTTAAAATATTCACAACATCATTTAAAAAATAAACCCAAATTTTATTTTAAACAATACATTATTTTTTAAATGATAATTTGTTTTAAGAAAATAATCAGGTAAGGCTCGGGCCTGAGAAGCCAGACCCTGCTCTTAGCCCAATAAAACAGCAGCTCGCCTGCGGGCCTGAAAGCCGGGACCAGATGATATTACAAATACAATTACAAATCTTGGGATGGGAATGATGTTCATATAAAACTAATGTTTTCTTTTAATAAATGAAAAAAACATTTATCAAAAAGAAAAATGAGCACAGATAATCCAGTAAAAAAAATTCAATAAGTATAGGCATCAATTTTATTATTATCTTTATAATTATGAAATTTATGATTGTTTGAGAGTAAAGTTAAAATTGTTTTTTAAAAATGTTTTTCGTTTAGAAATACATCAAAATGATAGTTTATTTTTAAAAAATATTTTTGACATCATCACATCAAATGATCTAAAATACAAAAAAAAATTAATTTAAAAAAAATCATTTTTTTTTAAAATACTTTTAAAACATGTATAAAAAATTGTTTGATATAATGACCTGCTTTACAATGTCACATGTCCACCCAACAACCACGCCATCAATTTTCATTGAAAAAACTATCATAAGTACTTGATTAGAAGAAGAAAAAAACTTTGTAATAAAAATACTAAATCTGAAATCAACTCATAAATCTTTTAGATGCTAGCAATCTTTTAGGTTGAAATCAGGGTCGATTTTCAAACATAGGCTGAGAGGTGAGCTTTGTCCACCTTGCTGAGGAATACAACATCAATTTCAAACCCACAAGTTTGAGTTCCTTAGGATTGAAGTTAATGAGAAAATAATCACTTAAGCACGCATTTGTCAATCCGTGTGAGGACTTACCCCTCCTTGGAGAAGAAGTAACATGCATGGAGTGCCAAATTACAAGGAGATTTTCAGTGGGGGAAAAGTGTCTTGCAAGAAAATGTGCATTCAAACCTGAATATTAAATCATTTAAGACTGTACCGGCATGAAAGATCCATGATAAAGACTGGAAATATATAAATTGTAGCCACGGTATGCTGCGGAAAATGAAATTACCACAGATAAAATAAGTTGAAGGGACGGCTCAGAAGTTTCTAGTATGAAAACATTCCACCAAACCAGCTCTATGCTGTCACTCGGCCTCGGAATTTCAGTTGTGGTCAATACAGGAAATAAAATCGAGCCAAAGAAACCAGAGAACTTGATCTGACAAGATCCTTCAGAGTTCATGGCGAAAATCCAAGGAAATGTATTTGTTGTTTCAGCAGGGAAATAAACCACTCAGTTGTATTTTTCAGAGAAATATCAAAACTTGAGAAGATAGGCAAGAAAATACAGAAACATATAGGTCTAACAGTAGCAAAAATATTGTTCTTTTGATCATGAAGTAGCAACAATATTCGTGATACAACAACTCCCCCAAAATTCTACGTGAAACAAACCCAAATGTAATCTTGAAACTCCAACCTGCAAATGACAAATTAGAAATAGTAATATTATTTACTGGTACTGGTAAATGAGAGAGGAGGAGTTAACATGTTATCTTCACTGACAGAACGAAAGACAGGAAAAAAAAGGACAGAAAAGCACCTGTTTAAGCAAACTTAGATGAGACTGCTGATGAAGTCTTGCCCTCAAAAGCAAGAGAATATGGAGCTATACTCTTTACGATTAATTCTACTGATTTCTAATAGATACTCGTCCATTGGAAACTCCTCTATCTCATATTTCTACTGCCTTGATCCTTGGGAATCATCTTTATCAGGAGGTTGCTCCTGCTGCTGTTCTTCATTCAACGAATTTAAGACACCACGGCCCTGCACCATCTGCTGGTAAAAGGGGCTCGAAGCTTGAGGATTGAACATCCCATCCTGCGAAAGTCCTAGCTCCAAGCCTGGAAATTGCTGGTTAGTGCCACTAAACATGGAGTAAAAACTCATTAAGCCCATGTTAATATTTGGAAACTCAACCCCATGGAACCCGTATTTTGGCAAAGTATTGGAGTTTTCATTTCCAAAATTCGATGCTGACTGACCAGAATTAGGAACAAACCCTGACCCAATTCCGCCAGCAGAGGACCAGACCCCACTTGCCAAATTAGATCTTCCTAAATTTGTATTCATCATGGTCCAGTTAGTCCTATCTCTGGACCCAGTATCAGCGGGTCCCAACCCTTCCGTTTTTGCGTGCAATCCTGCTGACACAGAGTTCCCCTGTTCGGAAACAGAGGCCCCTGCAACTGCAAGAGCTGAAGCAGGAATAGTCCCAGTACCGGTTGCAGCAATTATCGACGGCTCTGCTTGTTGCAACAACCACTGAATTGTTTCTCCATCAGATTTATTCCCAAGCTCTCTCGTCAGCTGAAAAATCCTCGCCGCACAAAGAGCTGGCATCCTTATCCTCCTTCCTCTACCGTCCACTTTCTTGTGCCTGTCTTTGTTGGAGCTTCTCTTTGGCGCTAATTGCTTCTTGTTATCATCTCTGTTTGCAATCATAATTTGGAAATCCTTGATCTCAGCAGGATGCCTGTTATGGTTGTTGATGTTGCTCTCTGGCACGCTTGCTTTTTGTGGAGGATTCAAGAAAGAGGGCACCTGTAGTTGATGGTGATTTGGGCCCTTAGGTTCCATGGGAACAGAGGAAAACAGGAGCCTCTTTGATTGAAGAAGGTGACCTCGAAAGGGCATATACTTTCCTGTCCTTTCAATCCCATCTGTCAATATATTTGGCTTCATGTTCAAAGATTGAAATTTCCAACCTTATCAAAATAAAAATGTCAAAAAGTTTCAGCTTAAAGTTACTGCAGAATGATTGAGCTAACCGCCTTTCTCTTTCATTTGACCGAGCCATATCTTTTATTAGTCGGTAAATTCAATTCACCAGCTAAAATACTATGTTTTTAAGGATGAAAGCTGCTATATGATCTGAAAGTTATCATTCTTTTCTTAAGCAATTGACATTTGGGCTGGACCTAATACATGCAAGGTTGTTGTTTTGCTTGTCAGCTTGAATACTAAATTTCACTGGTTTTACACAATGCACATGCCAGGCACTACCAAGTATCTGCCTTCCAAGAAAGTACAGGAGGCGTGCCTTTCTCTCAGCAGCTATGCTTTCTGGACACCACACGACGATTCATAGCAATAAAGAACGTATTTTAATAGAGTCACATGAAATTGAAAGGCAATGAACCAGAAAAAAAAATAAAAAATGCCAGAAGAATGTCAAAGGTATAAAATTCACTAGAATTGGATATTTCACCCTGTAATTGTCGTCCTGCCCTGCATTCTTGTCGAGGACAAAAACAACGTGGTTGGACTTATGACAATCAGAGCGTCAATTGTGCCTCGAATAAGTGAAATCAATCGTCTGCTAGTCCACTTATGGGCTGCGTGCATGTGTGAAAGCACTGAGTTTTTTCTATTATAGCAGAAGAAATATGGAGTGGAGATAACAGTTTACATGTCCCGTGGACATGAGATAATTAGTGGGTCCTTGAATCTAGGAGTCAAATTTTCTGGATCAAGCAAATGCAGTGGACCCTCCAATTCTTTAGCTTTTCGGAGCCAATCATGAAACATGGGCTATGCAGAAAGTTCCATCTTCCTGACAAGCTAGCATGATTGCTGATGCAGTGTGTATGCGTGGGATGAAGATTGTCTTTGTGAAATTTAGTGTGTTCGGGGACTCGTATGCTGCTTGGAAGTTCACACAGGAGATCTGAAAATAAGGGTTTTATTTGTTTTCAAGTAATGATGTATGATCTATACTCTTAAAAAATAATGCTAATCTTACAGGAAAATTGCTTTGGCCTGAATTACCCATCAAGAGAGGAGAAAACATATTTCATTTCTTTAAATTACCTTCCCCTGCTTCGTGAGGGGAATTGTTTTACCTCCCTCAAATTGCCTCCCGACGTGATTTTGGAGCTTGAAAGCTAGTGCTTGTGTCAATCTCATCCCAGCTGTAAGATAGACTCCCGCAAGTAGAAGAGAAACCAGATGATGATTGATGATGATGGGGTCGGCCATGATTAAAGCTTTGGTGCATGCAGTATTTTTACCATATCTGCTGCCCATATCGGGAACAGGTAGGCCGAGCCTTCAAAAGTTCGCTACTGACATACCACCAAATTCACTTAACTTCAAAGCTTTTATCATAAAATACTAAACTTTAGTAGGTTTCAAGACGTTTCTTTCGTAACTCATGAACCTCTAAAACCCTTTTGAAAAAAGCTTTTATCTCCGTGCATCAGAGCGGTGCCACCAGTCAAACACTTATGTGAACCAAGAAAACAAACCAAACCTCCGACCACTTGTCCATCGCCTCCACATTTAGAAAAATAATGAAATGGATTAAGCTGTCATGGCAGATCTCAAACTCCATACTATGGTTCTGGCTTGTCTTTTGCTACTCAAGTTTCTTGCTTTTATAATGTTGGTCCACTGAAGTTTGCGGTGATTTTTACATCTCAACTCCATCCTCATCATTAATCCATATATTTTGTGTATCTCAACTTCATCCTTAATCCACACACACATGTACATGTACATGTACATACGTACATGTATATGTATATGTATATTCACAAGATGAAATAGCATAGCGACCCACCCTCGCCTATCAACAGTGACAATCTATGAAGAAGCCTCGTTGTCTTTCCTATACCTCCTAGTTACAGAGGCCTTGAATTTAGGATAAGGAAACTAGTTCGAGGGCATAGACCATAGAACTTGCTTTCCCTCCTCATCTCATGTGTGTGGAAAATGTAAAGGCTCTCTATAGGAGGGACAGCCTCAGATTTTTGTAGGCAGGTTGAAAAGAGGGTGATGGAAGAAACTACACTCATCTTTATTTTATTTTATATTTTTTTTTAATGTTAACACTAAATCAGTTGACGTGAATCTTAACTAATTTCATGAGTTTTGAAGTTAATTATCATATAAATCTTCAGTTATTATCATATTAACAACTATAAGGTTCAAAATTGAAACCATAAGCAAACAAAGTTTTTTTAATTTCGACAATTAGACCCTTACTTATTTTTATTCTATACTTTGCTTGTCTTGAAATGAAATAGACGTACGGCCTCCGAAGTAAATTATAATAGCATTAAAGACAAAAAAAAAAACATCTACATGCACCTAACGTTGAATATTAGACAGAGTGATGATTCCATATATACTGGTGTTAAGGGGAAGCAGACACGATACCCTAATCGATATGATCTACGTTGGATTGGAGGATGCTAACAAAATAACTTTAAAGTCTGTGTCCTATCAGCCATATTTTTCATTATCCAAATGAAAACTCTACAAGTAAATGGATGCAGGAGCCCTCACGAATATTAAATACAGGATAACACTGATAGATTATTATAAGGGAAAGAAAAAAAAAGCAGTAACTTTGAGATTATTACTTAGTTTTTCATTGCCCTAGCCACATCGATGCCTAAAAGCTGAAGCACTCTCAATTTCCAGCCAAAACAAACACGCTTTCCCTTCGTAGCAAGCAGCGCTCAGAAACTTTCCCTTGAGAATTTTTCTGCAAGCCGCGATGCACTTGTCAGGGGTGCATGGGTTTACAGCAAAGCCAAATCCCGTACATTTTTCTTTTAGAAATTCATGTGCTAATTTAGATTCATATTTAATATCTCTATTTAAAAAAAAAAATGTATTTACCAGTTTTTTATTTCATTTTCTCCTTATGTGTACATTTATTTCATTTTCTCCTTATTTGTACCCATGACCCTAATCGGCCAATTGCTTTTCTCCTTCATTGTATTATGGAGACTACGGTAATTTTAACGAAAGCACTAATTAAATACTATATCTTTAATAAGGATTTAAGTTTATAAAAATGAATCTGCAAGGACCAATAAAAAGTCTTACCCCACTAACACCTAAGAGTAAAAGACTCAATCCTGTGTTGCTACAGTGGTTAATCCTTATATTTTTTTCTTAGAAATCAAATCATCAGTTTGAGTCATATAAATTTTAGAATTATTGAAAACTTATATAATTATTACCTTTAAAATTCATAAAATTAATCAAGATACACACAAGTTGATTTATATAACCATGTTAATAAAAAAAAATAGTTAATAGCATTACAACATAATAAAATAATTTGATGCCCCGTGCTTGTCACTGGCCCACTCAAATATATCAAATAAAAAGCGCAAAATATTTTATTCATTTAATTTTATAATTTTTGTTCAAGTTTTGTATCTAGTTAAATATACTGTTTAACCAATGACAATTTTATAAAAAAGTTTTATTAAAATGTTTCCTTTAAAGTTTAAACACCTAAAAAATCATCCCAGTAAACTCCAAAAACCCATTTTCATCATAAACACACCCTTTTATGAATTCCAAAAACAACATCATAATTAGCCCAAAAGGCTAAAAAAAATCAAATTAAATTCAAGAACGCAATTATATTTTTTTGACTCCATTCTCATTTTTTCGGTCATGTCCTGGCCTGTAACTTAACAGAACTCTTATCATCAATCTAAAGTTCTAAACATATAAAAATCAAGATCATCGTTTTTCATTACACTTGTTTTTCTCTCACTTCAATCTTTCTTTCCTTCTACTATCAAAGACCAAGACCACCACTCATACCAAGAGAAGTATATCTAATTCAAATTAACGGGGGTGGAAATTAGAGATAGAAATTTTAACTCGGAAAGGAAAATAAAAAAGAAAAACGCATTTTTTTTATTGAATAATTAATTTGAGCTTTTTTAAAGTAGTCGATTTTTCAACAAGTTAAAATTTGTTGCTTAAAAGCCTGTTTGAGAGTAATTAAAATTGTTTTTTAAAATATTTTTTATTTATAAATGTATTAAAATAATATTTTTTTTAATATTATTACATCAAAATAATATAAAAACATCAAAAAAGTTAATTTAAAGCAAAAACAAATAAATACACACACACATTTTAAATACTATTTAAATGCTTTTCAAAGTAGACCTGAGGCATACACCTTCAACAATCAGAGATGCAATGATTACCAAAGGAGCACCTGAATGGTTTGAATTCAAAGGAAATCTTACTTCGAAGTCCTAAAATTTAAAGGATCTTAGTGCACGCATAGAGCGTAACTAGCCTAACCATTCAATGAACCTCCTACTAAAAAAGAAAAGGGAAAGGAAAAGAAAAGGTGAAATTAAATGTGTTTACTACTAAAATTCAATGTTTTTTTTTCTTCTTATTTTCTTGAAGAACAAACAATACATGGCAACGCAAGGGAAAAAGAAAGGGGGGTCTGCTTTGCTTGAACCAGTAACTAGCATGCTCCGTATATCCCACGAGTTCATATACAAGAACTCTTTCGTAACCCACTTAGATAAGGAATATTAATTTCAGCACCCTAACAAATGTCAGCAAAATCACAGAGTGGCATGCTCTTCTTATCCCGCTACACTACAAGTGTCAAAAACCTGCCCAGTGAGTTATTGCTCTATACCAAGGTCCCCCCATCTGACTTTGTATCTTGCTGCAAGATAGTGAGCCCCGACAGGGCCCCGGCTACCATAAGGATAATACTCGGGGATGATCTTCTTCCCTTCAAGCTCCTTAAGAACAGGAGTGAAGAGTGCCCAAGCTGCATCTAGTTCATCACTCCTGATAAACAATCTCCTTTCACCTTCAATTGCATCCAGCAGAAGCCTCTCGTATGCATCTGGAATCTCCTTTGAATATCTACAAATGCGCCACCAAGTTGATTTGCAATCAAGACAATTGTGTTAAATAAACCTTGTTGCATAAAAAAAAGTCTTTTTCAGGCATACGATTCAAATGGTCTACAATTTTACCTTGCTGCATAGTGAAGATTTAGATTGCTACGGTCCAATCTCATTCCCAATCCAGGGACCTTATTGTTGATCTTCAGATAGATAGCTTCATCTGGTTGCACCCGAATAACAAGTTCATTTGTAGCCCGATCGAGATCCGTTCCAAAATTCCGGTTGTATAAGTTGCCGGGCACATGCCGGAACTGTACCCTTATCTCGGCACTGAGAAAAATAAGTAAATTGCATATATTACACCGATTGCTTGGTCCCGAGAGAACAGGTTAGTTGCATGCATCCAACAACCTGAAACATTTTGTCATCAGCGTAGCATGTAATGCTCACCTCTTATTATGTAATGCTTTGCCAGCTTTCATTAGAAAAGGCACTCCATCCCATCTTGCATTGTCTATGAAGAGCGCGGCTGCAGCAAATGTTGGGGTTAAACTGCCTTTTGGCACAGTGTTGTCATCAGTGTATGCAGGGTAAGTAACTCCTCCTTTTGTGTGACTCTTGTACTGCCCAACAACAACATCTTCGAGTTGTAAAGGTCTCATTGATCGTAAAACTTTGACCTGCAATCCAGTAAGCAATAACATGTAATTAAGAATAAAGAAAACAATAACATACTAAAATCTCACATTCAAGCAAGTAACAATTACCTTTTCGTTTCTGATGTCTTCTGCATCCAAACTGACAGGTGTTTCCATAGCAAAGAGGGCTAGTATTTGAAGCAGATGGTTCTGCATTATGTCTCTTATTATTCCGTAATTGTCAAAGTACCTAATTTAAACCAATTCAGAAATTTTAGCCATAAGCTCTTAAACAGAATGTAGAACTGTAAACTGTATTCTAATCTCAGAATGCCACGTACCCTCCACGTCCTTCAGTGCCAAAATCTTCAGAGAATATCAGCTGCACATTTCTGATATACTGCCTTGACCACAAGGGTTCAAAAATGAGATTAGAGAAGCGAAGAACAGACAAGTTTTCCACAAGCTCCTTTCCCAGATAGTGGTCTATCCTGAAAAAAGGAATATCCATCTGATCAGATTGTGCTCCAAGTCCCTCAATAAAAGCTGATTAAGTTTAGAAATCTTCTACCTGAATATTTGATCTTCATCTAGGTATTGCTTGAGAGCTTTTGTCAAAGCAGCTGAGGAACCTGAATCCCGGCCAAAGGGTTTCTCAACAATGACCCTGGTCCAGCCAATACCAGATGAAGCTGATGAGCTTGCACATTTTACCGCATCTATAAATATGTTTGGAGGAATTGATAGATAAAAGAGGCGATTAGAAACTCTCCCGCCCTGCACGTGCAAATTTCATAACCGAACATAATCAGGTCATATAAATGCTCCTTTCATAGAAAATTGTACGGAGCCCCCCCATTCTAGTTATCCTAACCTTATAGAAGAAAAAAAAAAGCATTCTACAATTTTCTAACCAACAGATGATTACTAAATGGATCTCAGTTGCTGCATAGTTCACCAGCCACAGCAAAATAGTAAAGCACGGTGATAGTTATAGTTTAAAGGTGAAATGATGAAAATGATAATAAAGAATGGTGCTAAATCCTGCAATAAGAACATGACACCAATTTGCAGCAACAATTGCAACACCCATAGTTGAAGTGACTGGTTGTACAAATCATATGACCCATACATTAATGACCAGATACTTCCCTTCAAGCACTGCAATACTGCATGTGATTCCTAAATGCATCTCCTCGACAATTATAACCATAATTACATCGAAACCTCTTTCAATCAGCCTGGAAATGGTAAATGGTAAAACCAACATAGTGATCCAAGAATATGTTGTATGATACAGCAGTGTGCACTTAGCACAAGCTAAGGTGTGCAAAATCTGGGTATTGGCATAAAAATATCTTATGTGTAAAACCTCCCTACCACCCATCCAGCCCAGTTTATGCACCTTATTAGGAATGTCTACAGATAACAATAATGCATAATGTCCAATTGACTCTTAGTCAAAAGTGATATTCTTATCAAGAAAACCCTCACTTTTATCCACAAACCACGAATGGAAATATAAATTTTGTTAAATGTTTTTTCTACATGCCAAGCACCAATAAGTTATCCACCACTAATATAGAGATATTCCATTCTGTTACAATGCAAACCCAGATCCCCATTACCTCATGTTCTTTCAGCTTCTTGTCTAACTCAGCAAAGTTTTCCCGAGAACCGTATTGACCAGAATGGTAGAAACATCTCTTAAGAAATTCGTCCATCTTTTCACCACAGTTCTCCCTGAAAATGTAGGCGCGGCAATACATATCACATCCTAACCTCCAAATAAATCACAGGCATTTGTAACATGTAAACTTAGTGTCACAGCCAAAAAAGAAAGAGCTAAATCACCTCTTATCAATTCTGCAAGTAAGGGTCTTGCTAACCATGTTTCTAAGTTCGGCATCGGTCATCTTGCTCCGAGCATAACCAAAGATAGTAAAATGCTGCAACCAAATAGCTTCACAACTTAAAATATGAATATGATCATCAACTCAAGAAAAAGACTTTAAAAACAACCAAGTATTGAAATCAAACTTTCAAGTGTAGACGGATAACAGAAAAATCCAAAATTGAACCTCTGGGAGACAACCCTCATAATAAAGAGCAAAAAGTGCAGGAAATATCTTTTTCTTTGCAAGGTCCCCAGATGCTCCAACCACGGTGATACTGACAGTCGACTTATCTTTATTTACATCAAAACTAGCTGCTTCTTTCATTTCCTCAGTTGATGGAGCTGAAGACAGCAACCCATCTTTCAATTTCTTAAAAGGACTTTCATTTTCAACTGGGTTCACTGGAGTGGCCACTGCACCTACAATCAGTTACCATTCAAATAAGAACAAACAAGGCAGCATAGATGTTCATTTTTCACACACAGGAAAAATACTGAAACTTTTTCTCGGACTTCTATATTGTTTTTCAGTTTCTAAAAGAAATATAAAATAGAACTTATCACAACTGAAAGTCTGAAACCATACAGATTAAAGGGCATCTTGTGGAATTAAAAAGAAGATAAAATCAAACATTCGGCAATCAAAAACACAAAACGGTACAAGTGGACAATTTAACCAAACATGTTAGACAGTATACAAACAAATCAGCTAAGGAATTCATACAGCTAATAAATAAATCATCTTTTTTTTTACAAAAAAGAAGAAAAAAGATGAGAACAATAAAACTGAAAGGACTAACCATCTTGCATGAAAACCACATTTAAATGGGAATTTCTTCGAAAAGGAAAAGAAACCTTAGCAGGTAAAACCCTTTTAGCAATACACGAAGAGAAGTTTAGTCGTTGAGTCTGATTCTGCCCATTAATAGATGGTGAATAAGAAGACGATGGTAATAGAGAATATGAGTGGGAACGACATGTCGTCGAATAAAGAGTGGCCATGCTTTTAGAAAGACAGCAATTTCTCAGCTCTCTGTTTTAAGAGAGTGAATGTGTTTTGGGAGAATCAAAGAGATGGGTTTTATGGTAGCTGATGATGGCGATGACTGGGGCCTTAAGAAAAACATCGGAAACGTCGAGGGGTCAAGGGTAAGGCCCTTGAGATCTCCGAAAGGCTGCTTTTGTCCTCGCGAAACACCTGTTTTGTTTCCCTTTTTTTTTCCTTTTGTTTTTTCAGAGAGAGAAACGGAGAAGAAAATTTAACTAATTTCCTTCTTCTCCTCTATTTTTTTTTCTTCAGAAAATGTCAAACTTATAAGAAAAATTGAGGAATGATTTTTTTAGAAAATAATAAAGTTTTTAATAAAAAATATTATTTTGAATCATGTTTTTAATATAGTTGCGATTTAAATTCCCCTAGTCTATTGGGATTTTGAAGAGAGAATGTGATGAGGAGAAAGACAAATGTCTTCTCAATTTGATTCTTTTGTTTGTTGAAAAGTTTTTTTATTAACTGCATACACATTAAAATTCTATATATTAAAAATACACTAAAATAATGTTAAAATTACAATATTAAATTTGATTAAAATATAAATTAAAAAATCTTTTTGAAGTGCTCTTCATGCATACGAATCATCTATTAACAGTCAAATTTGAATATTATTTTGAAAAAAAAAAAGACATGTACATGAACTCAAAAGTTTTTACCATGTGAGATGTTAACTTAATTAAACTTGGTAAATAAATTGATTTGACATGATAAAGATTATTCACATTAATTGAAAAGTTTTAAGCATGTGAAATCCTAACTGAATTTGATTTGATGAGAAATTTGACTTGATAAAAATAAATATTGTTGAGAATTTTGACTTTATAAAAATAAATATTATTCGTAAAAAACTGAAAGTTTTGTGAAAGTCTAACTTGATTTGATTTGAAAAATAAAACGACTTCGATCATTTTGATGGACATGAATCTCTTCAATTGAACTTTCAAGTATTTATTTTTAGTCTCTACAAGTTATTTTTGTTTTTTTATTTGATAGTTACGTTGTTTATTTATAAATAGATAAGATGCATGAAAGGTGTTTTAGAAAAACTGATAGAAAAATTATTTAAAAGTAACTTTAGTTAGATGGATATTAAAGCAAAAAACATAAAATATATCAAAACTTTTTTTAATTTAATATAGATTCAAGCCTATAAATCTAATTTGTTTTATCTGAACAAAAAAAATATTTTGAAAAATAATTTTAATCACACTTTCAAATAAACCTCTAAATCACACTTGTTGAATTTTCAATGTCATAAATGCTCCCTTGATATCTTTTCTAACTTGAAATTGCAATGAGATTAGACATGTATCAAATTTAGATAAATATCTCTAAAGAAATTTATCTCTATTACAACGAGATTTTTTTCTTACACCCCCCATCAATTACCACAAATATGTTGAAAGAAAATACTTTGTTTATTAAAATGAATATTAAAAATAATATAAATAATATTTTTGGACTTTACTTTTACAATTGAAGTTATGAAGTTGAAATATTTTGGTGATATGATATTAGATTTCAAATCTTACTATTATATTCTATTTGATAAATTTCATAACTTAATCTTACCATAAATTGATAAA
Source organism: Salix viminalis (assembly GCA_029228465.1). Classification (NCBI taxonomy): domain Eukaryota; kingdom Viridiplantae; phylum Streptophyta; class Magnoliopsida; order Malpighiales; family Salicaceae; genus Salix; species Salix viminalis. The sequence continues at coordinate 1,005,725 of CM055426.1, forward strand.
ATTAAATATAAAATTTATTTAAATTTCAAGTTTAAAAAACTTCAAGAATATTAAAAAATAATATAACTAACAATTTAAATTAATGGACGATGGACATATGAGAATCATAGTTTTAAAAACAACAGGAATAAATCTCGCACACTAATTTTTTTTTTACTTGTGATTTTCGGATTAGGTTTTGGGTCAGCTCCTGGGTTGGTTTGTAATCGGCTCTAGGCTCGAGTTCAACCTTCTCTGCTCGCCAATCAAGAACAAATTCAATTATACCTTGTGCCATAACCTTTGAAACCCAAGAAGACCTCCGGACTGGGCACAACTATGAATGGTGGCAGATTTGGACGATTTCGCCGTCTCGTTTTTGTTTTCATTCATGACTTTCGTTTCTTTTCCTTTCCACGGTGGTTTTTCTTCGATCTCGTACCAAAGAAAAGGTGAACAGAAAACTTTAGGTTTCTCGGAATTTTCTCTGACGGGTGTTTGACGGTTAGAGGCTAGGAAACTCTGACGGACTGGGTCTGCGATTTTGGTGTCAATTGACAGCGGAGAAAGATAGCGATGGGAGAATGGGTGGTTGACTTTGGTATTTCGGGTGGTTATTTAACCGGGTCTATTTGGTGATGGACGTCGGTTGTCTAGAGGTGCTTTGTTTGTTGGGATGGCGATTGGAGACTGCACTGTTGAAAGAGGTTGTGTTGATATTTGGTTTTATTCATGTGAATGGACGGCTGGGAGGTAGAGATGATGATGAGGAGGATATTTTTTTTGTTTGTCAATGGAAGGTGACGGGCTGGTTTGTTTCCTTTGGTAATGGGCAACAGAGAGAGTGATGGTAAGAAAAAAAAGAAAAGATTTTTATAAGATTTCCAGTGTTTATTGGAGTATTATTGAGCACTTGAAATTTTTGTAGAGAATTCTTGAGAGCTTGAAAAGAGATGATCATTGGGAATTTTGAATTATGATGAATCTATTTTAAGACCTTTGAAAACATGAAACTATGGTGAATTCTTGAAAACTTAAACTTCGATTAATCTTTTTGGAGGATTTTTTTAAAAACTTTTTGAAGTATTTTTGAAAACTGGAAATTTGATGAGTCTTTTTCAGAATATTCTTGAGAACTTGGAACTCCATTGAATCATTTTAAAGAATTCTTAAAATCTTGAGCTATACCGAGTTTTTTTTGGAAGATTCTTGAGAACTTTGAGCTATGGTGAATCCTTTTGGAGGATACTTAAAAGCATAAAACTTTGATGAACACTTGTAGAAGATCCTTGAAAACTTTGAATTTCAATTAATTTTTTTAAAGGATCATTGAATAAACAAATGATTGGTGAGAATTTTTTAGAGCCCATTAATTCATTATTTTTGATTTTTGTTTCATTCATTGTATACTCAGAATAGGTCATGAGTAATATAATAAAACATAACTTGTTCTTGATTTGATTTGATTTGATTTTTTTTCTTACCAAACTTGTAATGAATTTTAAGTTGTCTACGCACCTTCATAAATAAAAAATCAAGTCATAACATGTTTAAAGTGAAAAAAAATTGTTCTTATATCATTCACAATTTTTTAGGCTCATATGATATAGAGATTGAAAAATCTTCAAGAATATAATTGCTTCAAGAACTTTCTATTGATGAGTATTGGTTTGCAAACCATCTTCAATCTTGTATGCTCTATTATTTTCCATCATTCTTCAAAAGTTTATGGAGTTGGAGTGGTTAATCCTTAATAGATAACTTATTTTAGTTTGAATTGTAATTTAATGTTTTCTTGATTGAGATATGATTCGTGGATATAATCTTTGATTTTAAAGATTAAGTCTCTATTTAGAGTTTTTTCATCTTTTTAAAGTTTTTGTTTCATCAATCAAAATCTTCTTTATCTTCATAACTTACTCCTCTTTTTGATACTTTATTTCTCTCTTCATCATGTTTTAGCCTAATTTTTTATTTTGAGATTTAAACTGAAAAGAAAAAGAAAACAAAAACTAAAAGAACGAAGATGAAAATAATAATAATAACAATAATAATAACAATAACAAACATTTGTCAGTCATACATACTATAATTTTTTATATATAAAAAGACTAAAAAGTCATGTAAACAAACCATATTATTATAAGACTCTAATAAAAGCCAATAAGGTGAAGGTAGCTCTACAAAGGCCTCAAAAGGCAGCCACGAAGAAGATGGAAGTTCCTTTAAAAAATAATGAAGATGGATATTCTGCACAGACGTCCATTGCGTTTTATACTTCAGCACCGATGGTTATGGTTATCACGAGTGGAGGTGGGTGTTACCCGAACCCGAACCTGAAATTAATATCTATAGCAAACCCGAACCTCGACGAGCTAGAACGGGTTCGGGTTTGGATACCGTGTACTATCCATACCTCACGCTGACTCTGACCCCCAGAAGACTGGAAAACGGTGTCGAAATCATTTTCTGCAAGATCATTCAAGAAAATAGAAAATTCCAGCGATGATAGACCCAGTTGAGAGCACCTTTTGCAAAATCAAGCTTTCATGAAACTGGCTAAACCTAGAGGCGGAGTTCATCAAAACGTTGCCGCATCTAAAACCCAGATAACCACAAACACACAATAGCAAAAGGCTGCTTATGTGCAAACTGGTTGGTCTCCTTCCATTACTAATGATGTGAACGAGACACCAGGATGAAGAAAAATGAAGAGGTTATTGCCGAGGTCACGAACTGGGTTGGTTCCCCTGGACTTGCTGCTTCCAGATAAATGTTGAAGATCCCATGGATGGGCTTAATGGATACCTGGCCCAAATAAAGGGAGCACAAGGGCCTGATAATCCTAGCCCGATTAGTTGTCCACCTGTCCAACCTAGGCTGGAAAAAAAATTCAACTTCACAAGAGCTGGGACGGGGCCCAATTTCACTTTACAGCCCATCCTCCAATTAAGTCGGTTAATTGCTCACGTAACAACTTTCAAATACCCATTAATTTGTTGATTTGTTGCACGCGATTTTAAATTTCACATCTACTCTCTCCACCTCTATCTATGCATTTCATTGGTAAATCTTGATCATATGATCAAACATTATACTTGTAAAGAAAAAATATTTTTCCACAAACAAATAAAATAAAAACTCACTTTTATTTTTCAACTTGCTGGTGAAATATATAGCTAGAAAAAACATAATATAGTCTCTTCTAACTAACTCTAATAGATTCTTTTTGGGTTTCAAGCTAACATGTCTAAAATAGTAATTAACTAATTTAAATCTAATACTAAATTAAAAATTTTAAAATATTTAATGAGTTAGAAAAAACTCAATTTAAAATAATTATTCAACATTAAACAAATAAACATAAAATTTGAAATTCAAATAAACATAAAAATTGAAAATAAATATATAAAATTATATCACACAATATTTAAAGACATAGTTGGAAGTTTTATGGTCGTGGGAGAGGCAACAAAGGCGGCTCTTGGAGGGAAAAGGACATCAGGAATCTCTTACAAAAAAATAATAAAAGTAGCTGCCAGCCATTCATATAATTTTCTTGAAACATGTGTTGGATAAAATCCCTGTGAAAGCTAGAACTTTGTTGCGTGGCAAAACTCCCACCGTCACCCTCACATGCTGCTGGGCATTGATAATTAATCAAATATCAACTGATCTGATCGTTTGCTTTCTTCTTCTTCTTCTTCTTTTCCTCTTTTACTTAACATAGAAGCAACTTTGGGTCAAATTTATGGAGCTCAGATAAATTTTGATCACAAACTTTGTTTTTTTTTATCCTGACTCGAGATAAGAGAGGGAAAATGGTCGGGTCCCTATAATAAAAAGAGAAAATCATCGTTTATACCGAATAAGACCATGAAAAAAATATATTTGATAATAATAATAATAATAATAATAATAATAATAATAAGACCTAAATGCATGGGCTGCTCAAGGCCCGCGCACCCAAACCTCTTTCTGACCTATACATTTTGGGTCAACCACACCCGAAGCTTAAGCCTTTTTTATTACTTTTTTTAATGTTTATCTTTTTTACTAATTTTATTATTTAATATTTTAAATATTTTTTATTGTACAACATAATCTAATTTGATATTTTTATTCAATTCTTCGGTATATTGTTGGTTCTTAGTTTTATGTGTTTAATTTAGATGGAAAAAAAATAAAATTTTTTTTTGGCTCAATAGAGTCCATAACTTGAATTACGAGTTTTATTGATTAACTCTTGCTTAGGAATTGAGTTTATAATTTTTTGGTTGCATAAATAGTTCTCGATTTATTTAATCAAATACATATAAAATGCATATATAAACTTTTTAAAACAACTCTTTTTTTAAAAAAAAACTGCTTGGATCAAGTGACAAAGTCTTATATATATATATATTGAGAGAGAGAAAAAGTGTCTAAATCTTAAATTCATCACACTCGTATGTTTGAAGACAATTTTATTACATAGATTATGTTTGATAGAGAATATGCACTTTTTTCCCAATTACTATAGCCAGGTTGTATTTTTGTTCAAGTCTTTAAACTCGTTTATGTTGTTGTGGGTTATTTTACTCTGGCTTTACCTCCCGATTATTTTATCAACAAAGTAAAGTACATCAAATCCAACAACAAGAGACTTTCGAGTGTTTAATAGAATGGTAAATTCTGATTTTAATGTATTTTACTTCAAATTAATTATTTTTAGAGTTTTTTTTTATGATTTAATGTATTACTAAATATACACACAATTACAATATATTTCTAGCCATCCCCCCACCTCAATTCAATTCCAAACGCAGACATAACATTGTGCGATTACTGATTCTGATGCAAACCAAACCAACAAAATTCAGGATGCGAAGAGCAAATGTTGTGGACAAAGAAGTCCTGCTTTCTCATAGACGAGACAAACAGTGGCAATTTGAAAAATTACTTTATGTAAATCGAGCACCTTTGCTTTAAAAACCATAATGGAACCCAGCTGGGATCGAGTTGCAACCGGGCTAAAACAATCAAGTACTGCGAACTTTATTGATAATATTATAATATATCAGTATAGTAATATGTTTTATTCCCCATCCAACCATGTCGTTTCCCCCCTCTAGAACGTCAAATCTTCCTCTACATTACCATCTTTTTTCTTAAAAAAGAAGAAAAAGTTGAACACGGGCGTGGATGCAAAATGGCAAATGCACCAGACCAGTTAATCAAATAATTGTCAGTGTTTCTATATAAAGCACCACAGCAGGTTTTTTTTTTTTGTTTCTCTCACTCTCTCTCTGCTATTTACTTATTTATTTGAAAAGTACAAATTGGAAATGAAGAGTCCATTATTCATGAACTGTTTACGTTTTAAAAAAAGCATGCTAGCCAATTAGAGAATTATTGCCATAAAAAGATGAAGTTTTTACATAAATAAGTACCAAATTAGAACACAGAAAGAAACAAAAAAGTTCCTACAACATGGTGTCATACAAGAACAATGGCCACAGCAATAAGAAAAACAATATTTATATGGATTCATTAACTATACTTTTTTTTATTAATGTGGATGTCTCTCAACTCGACTAATTCCACAAAAATTAACTACATGTACTAAATCCTAATAATTATGTCTCGCAACAGACTAAAAACTGGGCTTCAAGCGACCTTTGCTTATTAATCCTTGCAATGAACTCTTCAACTCTTCTGTTTAGTTCCTCCGGAGGCAACCCACTCTCTTCTTCTTCTTCTTCTTCTTCTTCAAGTATTTCCTTCTCCCCGTGCTGATCACCTTCTACTTCAAACTCTTCATGACCATGCTTACCTCCCTCGTTGGTTAATTCTGTAACTTCTTTCGTACCTTGTTCCTTCACTACAACTTCTTTAACTTGAATATGAGTCTGGCGGTCCTGATCAGTCTCCTGTTTGTCTTCCTCGTCTTGGTGAGGTGAGACTCCTCTAAGGCTCCTGCTCCTCTCCACGTACTCATCATAAATTTCGCCTACTGGAGAGGACTGTGACCCAACAAGCCTCGACTCCCCAACAAGAAAGACAACAATGGCATTGACTAGTATGAACAAGCACTTGGGGCCAAAACATGAGGAAAGCTTATTTGGGAGAGATAGAAACAGAGAATTCTTCATGGATGAATATAGAGAGGGAAACCAAAGAGGAGATGAACAAAGCAAACTACATGTCAAGGCAAGGACAGAATGAAACACGAGACTGTAATAAAACTGATTCCTGAAACTGTGCGTAGCTTGGATCTTTATAGCCTTTCTTACAGAATCCATAGTTCAAACAGGTTTAACAAGCAGATTTGTGGGGTTAATTTCCAAGCGAGTTTAGAGATTTTTTTTTGTTTTTTGGGAAGTTGTGGAGAACTTAGTTAGATAAGGGTGATTAGTGATGAGGAGTGAGGACTCACATCTGACAGCCAATGAAGCGGTGGACTCAAGGACTTATAAAGGGTAGGGGCCGGGGGTGATGGAGGATATTTTGGTGGGGATTCAAGCGATGCTACTTCATTTTTGTCTGTGTGTACAGGAAATTATTACTTTTGTGAAAAAGGCATGGCAGGTTGAGAATGTGCTTAATTATTTGATAGCTTTTGTTTTACAGCCTTCCATTGCTTTCCACTATTTTTGCTGATGGTTTTGAATAATTAATATGTGTTTCGCATCAGCAACCTGTGATGCCCACTACTTTCTGGATTCAACTATCCAGTCTGGGAAATCAGACCTATTGGCAACTTGGCATAGGATAAATATAAACTAGCTAGGCTAAAAGTTCAAGCTATGCATGCATGTAGTTTATACAGCAATGTGGAAATGGTATACCGGTTCACTATCTCTTTAATAATTAATGGTTACCAACGTCCTATCTATTTTCAGTTAATTATTGCACTGAAATGCTTTATTATTATTGTTGTGAAATCTAATTAATCCTTAATTCTCTGCTCAGAATCGTTCTTCCTCTCAATCTTTTAGATTTATTTCGTTGCCCGGCCCTGAATATGTTATGCATATTCTTTCTTAATTTATAACCACATGCTACTTTAACAATAAATAAAAACCATCTACTTCCATCGTAGTTTCAGTCTATGTTATTCAACAGGGAAACAAGAAAGAAAAGAAAAGGGTTACCGATAGTAAGAAATGCATAATTAATTCTTCTTGCTTTTAGGGTTTTAAACAGCTGAAAATTGTGTGAAAATGAACATTTATTTTCTATGCATTTTTATCCTGGTTTTCTATGCTTTTCCTTCTATAATTGAAGCGTGCATATGGCAGCAAATGTGCTGAATGGAGACATTAAAGGAACTTGTAAAGGAGGTGCAAAGGTCATCGTCAACATAGTTCTAGGTCGTCGGCAACTCTTTTACTGGGCCAAGCAAGATTCCAACATAAATACCTAGCACAATGTCTTGGTATCTAAACTAATAATCATGGCCATGCTTTGATCTTATAGATGAGAAACCTAAATTAAATATTATGGCCTCCTTGACATTAATTTGAATTACCACAGTAAGGGCTGCATGTTATCACAAAAGAGACTCATCCACATACAAGGTTTTCTAGATTGATTATATTTTCTATAGTTTTAATTTGGTTATACGATCGAGTTCGCCAACATTTTTTCATTTCACAGGCATGTCTTGCTAAAACAATCGTACTGGGAGCATAGAATACTTGGAATTAGTTGTTAGCTCATCATAATCTCAACGCTAGCTAGCTACAATAATAGTAAATTTTAGAAAGGCTATATCAGAAACTTGAGCATATAGCAATTCCATTCATCATACACTTCTATTTTTTAAAAGTTTAAAAGCCTGAGTAGTTTCGAGTCACTTTGGTAGGAAATAGCAGTGGTTTTATGAAGAGAAGCTACCGGATGAGGTGATCAAATCAAATCATGCGTGGATGGTTGGTAGATGCTGTGATTTTTATTGATGCTAACCTTCTTGAGGGGTTAATTATGTCAAGTTACCAGCAACAAGAACCATGTAGCTACAGGTACAACCTTCCCTTTCTCGAAGATATATTTTAATTTGAAGAGTCTTTGTAGGTTCAACGAATTGGCTTACGCTTGCTTTTGCGAGCTGGAAATTTTCTTAGATTCCCCAAGGAACCATGTTTACCCCGTCGGGGGAAAGAGGAATTATGAAGCTTCATACAAAAGTTAGTGCGTGTTTTGGAACGGTTGTTTTTTTTTATATAAAAATATATTAAAATATTTATTTTTATTTATTTAGAATCGGATGTAAATCATCTAAGAATATTAAAAAAATAAATTTTAATACAAAAAAGTAAAAGGTTGAAACACGATATTCAAAATGCAAAAGAAAAGATGACATGCAAAAGCTAAAGCTTTCGTCTCCGATTACAATTTATTTTATGGAGACTTAGCAAAAGCACGAGGGACTATAAAGAGATACCTTTAGAAATTAAATCAACTTCTGAACTTTCTAACTCATGATAAAGCAACTAATGCTGTGATGTATCAAATCTTTGAATCAGTGCGATGCTCTTCTATTGATTAGACCAATAATCAGGACCTCCTCGTGCGGCTGATTATTCCAATCACAAATTAATCAGTGAAATATTACAGTGCCCAGCCAGGAGAAATTATAATTATCTTTGCATTTCTTAAAATGTCCTGCGACATCACGCAACATCTCATTATAGTTTTGCATCTTCGGCCATTCATTCGATATCCGAATCTTGCAGTATCTGTGGAATGTCACAACGTCATTTATCGACCTGCTTTCTGTAGAAGCACAAAGATTCTGGGCTAATGCAATAAAAAACAGTGCTTGAGCCAAATTGAACTGGTCCAACGCAGAACCAATTCAGACACGGTTCAGCTTGTCTTTATCAAGTGTCACAGAATTTGTCCACTTTGTTTCCATCGCCTGAGTTATGATGACAATAAGCTAAAGATGAAATTAATCAGTCAAGCTAAAGATGGGACGGGGGGAAAATCACTTGTAGATTCTATCATTTAGTAGAATCGATCCAGCTTACGATACAACAGAATGATACTGTTCCAGCTTTGGACAGAAATGCTCCAGATCATACAGCCACCCTCTGAAAACTCAACAACAAAAACAAAAGCCGACAAAACCAACTACGAACACTACAAGATTTGCTCAGTGAACCTGCGAATCAAACGATCAATGCTAAATGATCTACCAAAAAAATGAGTGTCATGCAACCATTACCCTCCTGATGATCCGGGAAAAAAATCAGGGAGGGGCAACATTGCAAGCCGAACACTGTGGAGAAAAAAAAAGAATGCGGCTACTCCTATCCAGCCTCTCTAAGTCTGAAAACATTCCCTCAAAGTACTGCACAGCAACCTTCTCCTGTGAAGGAAGTGAAGATTGATGAGCAATCAAAGTACTGCAGCAACCTTCTCCTGTGAAAGAAGTGACGATGGATGAGCAATCAAAGGCTCATAGTGATCAGCTCCAGCACCACACCAACCTGTATACAAAATGAAAATTTAATTCCACTAAAGTAGCTAAAATTCAACCAAATAGTTAATCTTGTGCCGTAAATTGTTTGTGTAGCGTATATTCATGGAATATCCTGAACTTATGACCATTTCCATTACCTGTTCCCTTCATAAAGAGAAAGAAGGGGGGTTCACAAATTTCACTCCTTGGTCGATGTGGGAGAAAGAAGACACAATTTTCTTCGTCAACCATTGCATCGGATCCATGTGCTTGCACCTGTAAGATGTTTGCGCAGAACAAGAGAGCTAAATCAGAACAAAAAACAACCCATTACAATTGAAACTCTCTAGAAATTGATACAAAGATTCGATAAATTAACCATGATACTTGCATATATTATACAGCATTATGTAAACCAAAAACCAGGATAAACAATCGAATAGATATGTTGATTAAAACAAAACAAGAGAAGAGAGAAGAACACCAAATTTAAATAGTTCTTACCACATATATTTCACGCTTGAACTCTGTTGCAAGAAACTCTATTGCAATATCATCACCGAAAGCTGCTTGACCTTCTCTATTCTCATCAATAGATAACAAACCTTCCTCGGTATATTGCAAAGTGATGATATCGTACTCATCATCGTGTGAACCACAGATCGACATGTATTTTGCCCAACTCGGGCCATCATTCACCGCTATACACCTCTCGCTGTATATTGACTCTGCTGCCATTTCTCTTCAAATCACAAAATAAACTCTAATAAAAAAGCAAGCAGAAACAACAACAATTATCTGCCATAAGACCTTCATTTCAATAACACACTTTGCTCTTCAAAAATCAATAATCAAAGAAAAACTAGAAAAAAGCTATTTGTGTTTCCATTATAATATCTTGAACTTAAAAAGTGACGATTCATGTTAAATTACTTAAACCCCTAATTTCCATTAAGAACCAGGAACAAACAGATCTAGAAAAAAGCTTTGGCAAAACCCTTGACATTTCATTTTTTTCGTTTTAACATTTTTATGCTCTTGTTAAGAAAAAAAAATAAACAAAAAGAATTAGAAACATTCATCTGCAACAAAATCATCCATTCAATAGCACTAGCACCCTCCATTTTTTTCAAGAAAACAATGTAACATAAAATTTCAGAATTACAAACTCATATCCTTAACTAAAAACAAGATTAAAGAACCTTTCTTTTTTTCATTTCTTGGACATGAAGAAAAATAACTCAAACAGATCCAATAAATAGATAAAACGGGAAAAAAAGAGTAGGAGAAGAGAAATAAACAGTGGGATAATTACCTTTGCATCCCTAAGAGAACAAGCTCACCAATAGCAGAATCCAACGCAACACGATCTTCTTTTTTGGCTAAGAGCTTGACCTCTTGAACGACATGTATCCCCCACCCGTTCTTCAGATCCGGCGAATACATATGCTTTATAGCATCATTTATCGCCTCCCTTTCTTCCCCGCTCACAGATCCAAAGTCCTCTACAAACCTCCTCACCGTCCTCCTCCTCAACCCCCGCGCGTCCATATCACTCGCCAGCATCGCCCTCTGCGACGCGGTGAACAGGCAGTTCCCGTCCGCCAAAACGTCTCCCCCGTGAGACAGCTTGAATACCACCACCGGATACGACTCGTCGTTCTTGGGATGTTTCCATAGCACGCCTTTGGATTGGAGCCTCTGTAAGTGGCGTCTTTGCTGGTCTTCCAAGCCAATCACGTCCTCCCACGTGGTTTGTGCGGAGATGGTTAGAGTCTGTTCTGAATGATCTACGGTGACTTTTGGATCGTCCCTCCGGTGAACAACCGGTGAAGTTGGTGTTTGAAATGTCGTTTCGGCGACAGTTGTTGAATCACACAACAACTTCCCCATTGTTTCAGATTTCTGTTTTTCTTCAAATCAAGAGCAGAAAAATTTTTCTTGATTTTTCTTCTTTCTTTTTTTCCCTTTACCTTCTTCTATGAAGAGGAGAGTTGCAGAGGGAAGAAAGAAGACGAGTTGACGTTAAGCCGGTGGACCATTGCGGCCAACACCTGAGACAGAAATATTATACTATACTTGTTTGGCAAAACTACAGATCCGTCCCTCAACAATAGAAATGTCTTTGACTTAAGCTTCCAAAGTTCTAAGATTCAAATGCAAGTACTTTAATCCATCAATTATTAGACACAATGAGTCCCATATACTGAAACAATCGTAATAAATTGAAACAAATTAATTATGTTTATTAAATAATTTTATTTCCTCGTATATAATTATTTCTAAATCACTTAAATACAAGTGATTTTATTTATTTATTTACCACTACCTGTTATCAGCATATGTAATTTATTGGTGATGAGATTGCTTAATTTTAAAAGTAAGAGATTCACATGAAATTACATGTGTAATTGGAGGACTGCATCCGTGGTTTCTCCGTTTGTATAAATTTATTATTCTATGCTCCGCTAGAAGTAGTAGCTGGTGACGCTAAGCTGGCCTGTTTTAGGATTGGGTGGCGTGTCTAGGAAGAGCAAATTGGGTTTCGCCAAGTCAGCAAAGTATGGGGCATTTGTTTTTGGCTGTCCAATGAGGGTGGTCAAGTGTCCACGATAGACCACGTGTTTGTGGCTTCTGGCCGGCGTTTACAAAGAAACTGGGGTTTCAGCATTCAAGGCAACGGTCATAAAATGACGTGGGATTATCTATTAGTTTTTTTTTTCGAATTTGTTGTGGTCGTTGACGTTAAATTTCCTCAACGGCACTTTATCCCTGGAAAGTATTTCAAAATTTTCCACTAATTGAGCGACAAGGTTGAAAGGCGGCAACTCTTTGCCAGTGTGTATGGCAAAGTTATGGCTATGATTTTTTTATTATATTTTAAAAGCTATAAATTATAATTTTTCCACTAAATACTTGTTTGGGAGTGTGATTGTGGTTATTTTTTTAAAATAGTTTTTGTTTAAAAATACATCAAAATAATATTTTTTTATTTTTAACTTCTAAAGATTTTGGCCCTAAATCATCTCTTTTTATTGTTCTGTCTCCCACTCTCCTTGTTTACAAAATAGTTATCGTGTTTTATTTTCTTTTTATTTTTTATTATATAACTACTAATATACCCACTATTATTTATAATACTCTTAATAATATAGAACAATATTAGGAAACCAAATTTGTTATGTTACTTTATTTATTATTATTATTCTTTTATTTTTTGGATTTTCTCAATACTTGTGACAAATGTTATTATCCTTTCCTTCTATCTACACTACTAGGTTTCATAAAAAAAAATAAGGAGGAGGTTGACCAACTTAGAAACCTGGATTAATCCATTGATTTCTTTTTAAAAAAAAACCGATGGTTAACTCGTCCGACTTATAAAATAAATTAAGTTTAATAACTACAGTAAAAATTTATGTATCTCAATTAATCATCTTATGCTTATTTTTCCACACATTTTATAAACAACTAAAATAAAAGAATGTTTAAAAGACAAGGGACTAATTTTTAAAAAATATAGAATCTCATTAGAAGGTATCGCATAACTGGAAGATTCTAAAATAATATCTTGATTATGAATCTAAATAAATATTTATTTTAAATTCTAAAATATGTTTTTTAACCTACAAGGCTAGTTTTGCATGTCTAGCATTTTTCTTTTCTTGTGTCATCCTCTAGAATATTTTTTCTATCACCTCTAATACTCCAATACTAAAGAAAACTAAGAGAGTATTTAGATCATAAATCCCAAAGTAATCATCTCTCTCTTTTGATAGATAAACACATCTAAAATATTCTAGAATTTTCAATAAATTTATTTTCAATCTCAAATTACTATCTAATCACTCTAAGAAAAATCAAGCTAAATTAAAAAAAAATACATATTTCATTCTATTTTTTTTTACATTGAAAAGGTAAAATTATCATCATTAAACTCATTTTTTTTAAAGATGATTTCATTGACCTATCAAGATTTTTTTTCAAGACTTGAATGTGGCAAACAATGTTCTTTTAAAAAACATGATAAAAAATAATTTTTTGAGAATTATAATATAAAAATACAAAACTTGAAAAACCAAATTACAAAATAAAATAAAAAAACTTCATTTATCAAAGTGCATTTTTCCACTCTTATAACAATATTAAAAATCAACATGCACATACAAAACAAAACCCTCATGTAATTGCTTTTATATTTACACTGTTCCGAAGAAAAAAAATCATGTTATTATGGATCATAAAAGGGGATCTTTCATTTTATTTATTTGTATTTTCACAAGGACTCCACACAAACAATAATCCTTAAAGTGCTCTAGTTATCAAATATACTATTTATTTATAGCATAATTGCATGATCTGCACAACATGTCTTGAGTACGAGTAAGAACATGAATCCCTTGTAAGAGTCTGAGACAGCCAGTAGATTTTATTCGTTTATATAAATCCCACAAAATACACTTTTCAGAGGTAGGATTTCATCACATAATTATTTTTTTTTGCATTATTCTAGTTTCATTTTTTTTAAAAAAAAAATTCAATCTCACATCATATTTCTCACATAACTATTTGATTCAATGATCAAATAGATCTGCTGTTGCACTAATGAGAAAAAAAATGAAAAAAAATCATTTAGGTTAATATTTAATAATTGACTATACATGTACAATACTTGACCACTACGATTTTAGTTACCTAGCGTACACCAGTTCATGACTCCATTTCCCTTCAAGAGTTCCATATTTACTGGAGGGCGGAGAAGGAAAAAACAAATGCAAACGACTTGTCGGCCATTACTGGCCTGTGCATGGAATGAATTGAGAACTGAATTTCAAACTAGGCCCATGAAAATCCTCCCAGCAAAGAGAAAGAGGCTGAACTGCTACTCTTACGAACGATCGTGTTACAGTCATGTCCAAATGAAATTTTACACTTTCGGATGAATAATGGTTCATGGTTATTAGTTCTAAGAAAATGGAAGAGAGAGCAATGATTCATGATTAAACACAGCCAATGAAATGGAAAAGAAGGAAAAAAATAGTCGGGCTGTGTTGAGATCTTCTTGGGTAGCCCAGTCCTGGAACAGCCACTCGAATCCACCCTGAAAATAGTTGCTTGGCAAGTGTAAAGCTGATAGCATCCCACGTTTAAGAGCAGCCACCTGGCACGTTATGGCCATTACACATGCAGCGTAGTCAGCGCTGCTTTACATTTTTAATAACACAACAAAATCCACTCCATTCTTCATCCATGATCCTTTCTATTCGGCGACCATACTTTTGAACGATTCTTTCATTTGCATTTATCTGTAAGATCTCTCTCTCTATCTTCTTCTTGGTTTTGAAGGAGCAATCCCTTTGTTTTAAGCTTCTTTTGTATGTACTGTATCGTTTCCGTGGTTAATTTCATTTTGTTTCTTCAGAGTGTGAGAAATTAACGCTATCTTCATCACATGAATATTAACTTTTGATCTTCGTGTGTGTTGCTTTGCATGTCAGTAGTGTTAATGTTTTTTAGCCTGTTTTAGTTATCTTAACCTCTTAGGATGGATAATTCTCCGATTGTAGCTTAGGATGCTGATCATATATATATTAATAGTCGTTTTTTTTTCTATTTAATAAATCCAGGGTCAGCCTCTTTACTTTTAGTTGATTTATGTACAGATAATCATTTTTTTATGCTAGTTTTGTTCAAGACATGTTGATTGTTTCCCTTCTTTGCATGCCCTGTTCTTATTCCGAGTTAACAAACTTGTAATACAGAGGAATTTTATACCAAACCTGAAGGAGGAATGTCGGGTGTCTCTCTCGCTGTGACTCCACCACGTGAGCCTGATGGAACCACAACTCCAGCAACAAAGCCTCAGCAGAAGGCTCCCCTCAAACAACAGCAACAGCAGAATTCTGTGGTTGGAGGTGTAATGGGATCATTGCGTGCTATAGAACTTCAACTGATAGCTTTTATCATGGTTTTCTCAGCTAGTGGCCTTGTCCCGGTTCTTGATCTAGTCTTCCCAGCCTTTACCTCTGCTTATCTTTTTGCCCTCTCGCGTTTTGCCTTCCCTTCATATGGCCGAACCTCATCAGAAATCTTCCAAGGAAGCAGATTTTTCAGGGTCTACGTCATTTTGGGAACAACCCTAGGGCTTTTCTTGCCTCTAGCCTATGTGCTGGGCGGGTTCGCAAGGGGTGATGACCATGCAGTCCGGTCAGCGACACCCCATTTGTTCTTGCTCTCGTTTCAGATCCTCACTGAGAACATAATAAGTGGTCTGTCGTTGTTTTCACCACCTGTGAGGGCATTGGTGCCGTTGCTTTATACGGTCAGGAGGATCTTTGTCATCATTGATTGGATTAATGATGTGTGGTTTATCAAAACTCTACCAGCAAATGCTCACGTAAAGGTAAATAGTTCTTGATTTCTTTTCCATAATTTAGTTTTAACTTGGATGAGAGTTAACTGGCTTAACACATTTCACGTGGCTGGCTCAGGACATTGCGTGGTATTGGTTTGGGAGGAGTCTAGCAGTAGCCAATCTAGCATATTTCTCGATCAATATTTTTCTCTTTTTGATTCCGAAATTCCTTCCACGGGCTTTCGAGATCTATTTCAGAGAGAGGGATGAAAATGAATCAAAAATGGCAGAGGACAGGCATTCTGCAGCTGGAAACAAATCCAAAGTCATCTGCAGAGAAGAAAGCTGCTTAGCTCTTTCCTGTTTGTTTATCGTAGCACTTGGAGCAGTTCTTTTACTTGCTCAAGTTTTTTTTCCTGTTGTTGTTGTTGTTGAAAAGGGACATGTTCTTACCAGAACCTAGACTTTTATTTCTTCTTGAACCTCGTAGACTTGAACATTGCAGGTCTTGACTGTTGTGTTTATTCTTGGTGTTTGCTAAATTAATGAATTCCTCTTTTGCTTCTAGAGGCCGGGCAAGCTATTTATATACCACCTATATTCTACAATAGGCAAAATATAGCAATATATATGAACTTATATCATTAAACCAAGCCTGTGCAATCCCTTTAGAAAGAGATCATTCGGCAAATTGTGCTCATTCTTCAAGAGTTTAGCCTTCTCTTACGAGGGAAAATTGTGCCCTCGAGCTATTGAAAAAGCCAGTTACAGTAGCCATATCTTGATGACAATCTATAGTTTATCTTTTCTAGACACATTCCATTGTACGAGTGAACACCAATTAGCATGTTTTAATAGGAACTTTGCTTGAAAATCATGATTTAAATCCCCCACTCAACAATATTCCATTAATCTTTGATTGTTGAGAGGTTAAGAGACATTAGTGGGAATAGGAATCTTAATTTTCCTTGTTTTGGGCACCACTTATAATCTTACATTTACGTATTCTTAGATTCTTGAGTGCTGCAAGTTGTTGGTTGGAGTTGGAAGCATCCATCGATGTCTTGGCTGCACCACACTTCCGTGAACAAGCACCTCTTGCTCTTTTTTTTTCTTTTTTTCTTTTTTAATATGGATGTCTTTGTTAACTTGCGTATAACTCGATTAATTTTACATATCTTGAAATGAATGATTTCTTGATCTTAATTTTTATTATTATTAACGAGGGTGTCCGAGTCAACTTACATGCAGTTTAATTAATTCTACGAGCCATGAACTGTATAATCATGTAAATCTTTAGTTACCATCATATTAATAACTACTGAACCTTTTAATCATTTTTTTATTAATTTAAATGTTCGGACAAGTTATATATAACTCTTGCTTTTAATTGATATTACAGGGTGTTGCTGCTCCGTGCTAGCTGTTGTTCACTGAACTTGTAATATGTAGAAAAGAAAAATGTGTATATAAACAGCAAACAATCTAAGAAAGTCAGCATGTCTCAACCACAATATTTGATTTAAATGTACCTGCTCTTACGAGAACGAATGATTGGTTGTAAACGTGGTCAAAATTGTTTTTTATTTTTTGAAATTATTTTTGATATTAATACAATATAAAAATAAAAAAAATAGATAGAAATAAAAAAAAAATTCAAGATAATTTTAAAATGCAATTACAAACACACACCTCAAGGCATATACATTCTTGAGTTTAGCAATCCATTCCTAATTATTTTTTTTTTAAAGAAAGATTCAAATTAATTGCAAGATAAATGGAACCACTTGAATCTGTTGGTTCCCATCAGAAGCTAATAATCAATTCAATCACTCACAGCCTTAGAAAAGCATTACCATTCTAAATATAGAAATATATCGCTAAAAATAATTTTAAAAAATAAATAAACAATAAATTAACACATGATATACGTTTGAAAAGTTAGTCAATTGACAGTCTTCTCCCTGAGCGATAAGGTAGCTGATGACTGAGGTTGTTATGGAAAATTTGAATTTTACAGATTCCAAACTCAAAAAAGGAAAGGCCCAGCCCATAAATAAACTACAAGCTAACGAAGCAGCGACTGAAAATTTCAGCTTCCGCTGCAGAACTAACAACAATCGAGGGGGTGCTTTTACTTTTCAGCGAAAAACCAGGAAAAGCTATAAGAGTAGCCTTCTCTCTTAATAAAGGCCAGAAAATAGGTGCCGAAAAAGGAGAATTAATCTTGCTCCAGATGCTTCGAGAAAACCCAGATAAAAATAAATAAAATCAATTGAATTAAATAAGATTTAAGTTTATAATTGAAAAAAAGCCAGATTGAAAAAAAATCATTCATAGATTTTTATATGTAGATTCTAAATTTTGTTCATTATCATTTCATACTTCGAGTTTTAAGAGATGAAAAAAAAGAAGAAGAGAAAAGAAAAAGAGAGGAAATTGGTTGGTTAACCATTGTTCTTGGTATGAAGATTTATACTCCCACTAAGTGATTTATTTGGAATATTATTGTGATTAGTTTTTTAAAATATTTTTTATTTAGAAATATATAGAAAAAAATTTATTTTTGACATCATAGCATAAAAATAATCTAATAAAATAAAATAATATTTTTTCAAAAATTGTAAAAGTATTTTTGAATCGCAAAGCTAAATACCCCTTAAAAGTGATAATGAGGTACTATGAAAATGTTATTTAGCCAAAAAATAGATTTGGACTTCTTGAATTTTTTTATATTAAATCTAAAAATTAAATGATGTTTTGAGATTAAAAACTAGTTTAATGAGATATTTAAAATGTTTATTGGGTGTTTTCATGTAAAATAAATTTTAAAATGAGTTTTTGATATTCAAGAATTTAGGCCTTGTTTTTTTAGAAATATTCAGAGATCACAATGGTAAAAAGTTTAAAATTAAAATGTTTGCTCTCTACATGATCCTAAATTTAAACCCTATGATTGTTAATATAATGATAATTAAATATTTAAAGCAACTCCAATAAAAGATTTAAAAAAAAAGTTAAAGGGAAAAAAACAAAACTAAAAATAGTTTTTATTCTTAATTTTCATAGCTCCAAAGAAAGAACTATATTGAAAGAGCTAAAATAACATTTCTAAATTGAATAAATATTCTTATATATTTCATCAAAAGAGACTAAAATTATTTAATATATTTCTATGAAAAAAATAATGTTTTTTTTTGCTTGTTTTAGTTATTTATTATTGATAAATAATTATATGAATGATATATATTAAAATAGAAATTAACTTTATTTAATTTTTATTTTCATTGGAGTATAAATATAAAAATTTTTTATAAAAAAACTTTATATTTATACTATTTAAAAGTCATATTATTAAGATACGAAAAATACTATCTTAACCCCTCTGGATGAAATGAAAATTCATAAAAAACCGTACCAGCAAGGCCAGCGCTTTCGCTCTGTCAATAAAAAGTTTGTACGATCCGTGGCTATGAGGTGATGGCCAAGTTGCTTCCGCCACTCGCATCATCTGGTAGCGGTGACAATTCATTGCTTCCCCAGGGACAGAACTGCCTTTTCCTCCAACAAGACCATATAGCCCCCTCTTGACGTGGTGTTAAGCTTTAAAAATACAAACAAAGATAAATAATGAATGAGAGCACGTGAGAATGTCTCTACATCATTGTGTGAAAATACAACATTTTTTCTACAGTTTTTATATCACCATTTTTTTATAATCAAGGTGTGATGTAAATAATGAAGAATCCCCCCAATATGTATTTATATCTATATCTATCTATATTTGTTGTATCTTCATGCGTTTCAAGAGAGGTTTTGAAAGTATGGTATAAATGATTTTTTAAAATGTTTTAATATAGTTTTAATACTAGCATATTAAGATAAAAAATAAACAAACAAGTTTTATTGAAGCTCCGGTGCAAACACGATCCTTGACATACTATAGCTTAGATAATTTTATGACTTGCAAATAATTGTAATCTTGCAGATCACTGCTTTCAAAACTTGGTGAAATATCTTCCATTGATTTAGTCACATGTTTGTGTCATGAGGATCATACACACACAGAAAAAGAACATTCTAAATGATTCACTTCATTAATTAATATTTATCACATATCACATCTTATTATAGTAACACTTGTTCTATATTAATTATTTTTGAATTTCAGGAAATCCATCTTCTTTAGATATTTTTTGTGAACTCGGGTTAAATGAGTTAAATCCCGGCCCGAATAGGACAAGAACGCCCTGATTTGAATCCAATATCTTAATTTAATATTTACTAGAAAGTTTTTCAAAAGAGAATTCTCTGATCTAAATCCAAGATCTTAATTTAATGCTTTACTAGAAAGTGTCTTGAAAGAGAACAAAATTGATAAAAAAAAATTAAGAGTCACTTGGATAATAACACGACCTCAATTTAATATATTTTTAAAAAAAAATATATAATATATATTTGTTGATTACACTTTATAAAATAAAACAAGATTGCCCCTACTTAATAAAAACCCCTTTAACTATATATAAAAAATAATAAAAATACATATTTTAAAAAGATTCATTTATAATTTTATTCAATGCACGCATTCGCCTGGGGGCAGCTACGTACGAGCAGGGACACAAGCCACCCAAAATCAGCAATCTAAATTATTACAAGTATCCGTATAATGTTTTTGTATTAACTCCTTCCATAAACTTAACCCTTTAATACACTTTGACAGCATGGAAAACACGCGCCCACAACGGAGCGTTTAAATTAAATTTACTGTACCTAGAGCGAAGGATGGCATAAATAACCTGGAAAAATAAAAGAAATTGTGATCACCTCCTCTTCCCTTAATGATCTCTGACGCTCATCCTTTCTCTTCCTTGGTTTTCAAGTCAAATCAAAACAACACAAACCCTACTCTCTCTCTCTCTCTACCGCCTCTCTCTCACACTACACCAAATATCAGCAGAATATATATATATATAAAATCACTTTTGCCAACCAGTCACTCCACCTAATAAATCAAACCAAATTCCAAAAGAGACCAAGAAAAGAAAAATGAAGATAAAGAACAAAGGTAAAGTATACCCTTCTCCATCATCATCGTCATCTTCTTCGTCTGTTGGTGGTAATGGAGATAGAGATGTTCTTTCTGTTTTCAAGCTTTTACCTGCTGCCATTCTTGCTCTGGCTTCTGTTCTTTCACTTGAAGACCGTGAAGTTCTCGCTTATATGATTACCAGGTCCTTGAAAAAC
This sequence comes from Salix viminalis, assembly GCA_029228465.1. NCBI lineage: Eukaryota > Viridiplantae > Streptophyta > Magnoliopsida > Malpighiales > Salicaceae > Salix > Salix viminalis. Next base: position 1,026,757 of record CM055426.1, read on the forward strand.
CACCACCACCACCACGAATAACCCATCTTCTTCCCTTCAAGATTCCAAGAAAAAATCCTCCAAGAAAACACAAAACAACAATAATAGCCAGAACAGTAATCATATAGCTCCAGTGTTTGATTGTGATTGCTTTGACTGCTATAGAAGCTACTGGTTCAGGTGGGACTCTTCTCCCAACCGTGAACTCATTCATCAAGTTATTGAAGCCTTTGAAGAACACTTGGCCAGTGGTGAAATGTCAAGGAAACATACTAGAGGTAAGAGAAGAGACAAAGCGGGTCGTCGGGCCGGTGAAAAATCTGTTCTTGAGAACCCGGGTCAACCCGAAATGTTACCGGTTCCGGAGACCAGTAATAGTACTGCCCCTGAATCTTCCTCTTCTTGTTATGTCGCTGATGTTGTCAATGTCAATGCCGGGTTTACGGATAATAGCTTATCCCCTGAGAAAGTGGCTGAGAGGGAGGAAATGGAAGAGAGTGTCAAGCCTTTATGATGAAGTGCCGGAGGAGGTGGATGAGGAGGAGACTACAGTGGCGGCGGCGGCGACTCATGGGGTCGCGGTGTGTAGCCACCACAAGGGTTTGGCCAGGAAGGTATTACCGGATGTGTTAGGGTTACTAAATTCTCGTTTATGGAATCTTTGGAGTCCAAATGTGTAAGTTCCCAAAAAAAAGAAGAAAAGAAATTGTTATAATTATGATTTCTTTTTTTCTTCCTTTAATTTGGAGAGAAATCTGTTTTATTTTTGACGGTAGAATATATCGGTATGATGTCCCCCCGATGGAAACTATTTTTAAAATAGCTCTCTTGTTTTTGCCATCTCTGATTAGTGATATTGCTGGCTGGAAAGTACATAAACCTGCCGGCATAAAGTCATTTTCCCGGAAAAAAAGTGCTAATCTTTTTGATTTGGATGGATCAATCTCTTTGCGTAGGAACTAAGAATTGTGATTAGGCGAGGATAGTTGCCTGGGGTAGGCCAATAATAGGTGCTTTTTAGCTACTTAATGGAGAATTGAGATACACACACACACACACACACACATATATTATAAATGCATGAAACATGGATTTTGCTTTATTTTGTTCGGGGCTCCTTTTTCTTGGATTTCATTACGTAATGGGCGTGGCTTTCTTTTTATTCCCTTTATGCTGTTAATCCTTCCAAGTAATGTCTTTTAACTGTTCTTTTCGTTTTTATAATCCACACAGCTAATGATGCCTTTTCTTAGCTCCCCTGATTTGGGTCTTAGGTGTCCTTAGTTTCTTTGATTTAAGGGTTACCCTAGCAAAAGTTGAAGCTAATGAAAGCCCCAAACTGCCCTTCCTACCCTGGCATCGTCAGGGTTCCTTTCCTTGTCTGGATAATTTTTTCTCCTCCTTTTCTTATTAAATCTTGTCTTAGGTAGTTTTTCTAATTTTAAAAAGAATATAGATTTTATTTTTGACTTTTAAAACTATACTGTATTTTAAGATAAGATATTGTTTTATTATTATTTTTAAACCATGCTAAATAACAAAAATAACTCGGATGGGCTATCATGCTACAACTTGTCCTCTTGGTTCTGGCCTTTGCTCGAATGCTTCCGTGTTTCGTATATTTATTGATGCTATAAAGGAGGGCCGTGAGGGAGTGAAAAGTAAGTTTGTCCACCACAGGAACCCTGGCATTCATGAAAGCAACTACTTACCTCCTGCTGGTTAGAGTGCTATGATCAACCAACCAACCTAGAAAATGACTGCCAAATCTAAGTGAGTATGGTAATTCCCATCGGAGGATCCCATCATCTTTAACTGAAACTTAATTTTAGAACCACAATAGCTTTTGAATCTGCCTAATCAAGTTGCAAGATGTGCCGTTTTACATAACTGGAGCATAAAGTGAGGAGTTGAAGCCATCGAACACAAACTTGTTTTAGTTACAGGGAGGGCTCTTTACATAATTGACAGATTTTGCCAGCCAATTGGTCACCCCATTTCCTAATTTTCACCAAACAATTGATTCCTTTTTTGTTTTGTTTTGATGTATCAAACGATGAGCTCAAGTTCAGATCTAGCACGATTTCGTATTCCTTGTTTGCTTTCAGCCTGTGTCGGTCTTTCTTCGGTAAAGTCGGATGAAAGTTTTCCCTCTCCCGGTGGATGAAAATGGGCAGGAAAAGGGTGATCCTATCGCGGTAATGGCTGCGTCTGGGCCACATAGGGTCCCCGTAGGCGGAGGGGGTGGTTGTCCTCGGGGACAATTATTGAACGCGAAACAAACCCTATCCCTGTTTAGATACAGGATATTGGGGGGCATAGTATGGGTCAGGGTCCCATCATCTGCGAGCAGAAACGCAGTGGCCAAATTAAATTTTCAAGTGGCAGCGGTACAATTGTCTCTTTCCATTTTGTTTGCTTCGTGATCTGACAGAAGCACTGAAACTATAGCAGTTTTGAGGAGGGCAGGGGAAGCAAATGCCATTGCTCTTATCCTGCTCCTGCCTATTCCTTACGTGTCAATCGTTCATTTGCTGGTCTCCCCCTACTTCTTTATTAGGTCACATATATATATTTATTTATTTCTGACTGGGCATTATCTTTTCTATTTATTATATCATTTATTTAATTATTAAGATTTTATAGGTTTGGGGACTTAAAAAAAAACTATCATGCATCTTGATCAAAACACATTAACACAAGTTTGTTTTCTTATTAAACCATTTGATAGGGCTCGATTTTGAATAAAATGCTTGGTTTATTACATTATAATTGAAATCCTTAACTACAAAATTGCCACTTTATTGAATCCTAAGTTCAATTCATAACTTACACTCGGTAAATAACTTCGTTCATTTTTGAAAGCTAAAGAGCTCAAATTAAGAGACTTTCAACATAACTATAATTAAACTGCTTAATTGTAGCACTTGATTGGTCGATAAAATCAACTTATGTCTTGTCATCACCAATCATTTATTTTTATCGAAAATGACAAAACTATCCTCAGCTTTATGCTGATATAATTTTGACATTGCGCTGCCGCGCTATCCTATAGCGCGGTGCCTCCTCCGCTCCTCCCCACCCCAGATCCCCCGCGCAAAAGCAGACCATGTTAGTCTAAAAAATCACTAGCAATTCCACTGCTTTCGACTCTCCGTTGAGAACACAAAATTTGATTTCTTATGAGGCCATGCATGTGAAAGATCAGTGATATTTCTTACATGTTAATCATCGAGCACCTAGAATAGATTTTCAAATTTGAAAAGAAATGAAAAGTATTCGTGAACAGAAGCTCGATTTATACCAGCAGTGGAGTAACACTAACGATTCTTCTTGTATTCTCTGTCCTGGACATTTTGAAAATTGTGTTTGCAAAATGGGATTGTTTTCATGGATAAAAAAAACTAGAGAGTAGAGAGATGAGGGGGGAAAGCTCTTGAGAGAATGGCAGAAACAGAGGCGGTTCTGATAAGCAGCGTTTTCCAATGTAACCAAAATAATACCGAGGATTGTCTTGCCATCTTACAATGAAATGTTGCGCCAATAGAGCTTCTTCCCCTGAAATATAATGTCATTCATTGGGAGCCGATCGACCTAAAGTGACCTGACAGCAACCGGGTGCCGAAAACGCAACCGGTAAGCACCAAACCCGGCCCTGTTTCTTGGAGGCAAGTGAGCCTAATCGAGTCTAGTAGTTTCTCAAGTGGATTGTTGATGAGACTGTAGATTGTTGTTGATGACTGTAAATATAATCCAATTAACTGTGTTGTTTAGACCCGGTAGCCGGCGAAAGAACCCACTTTAACTTGTAAAAATAATCCATTCAATATAAAGTCCCACAGATGATTATGGATGCTGCCATTAAGAGCGTGTTCATAATATATTGCTACCAAAAAAATAAAACCTTTTTATGGTTCATTGGATCTTCAGCTAGAAAACAAGATTTTTCCAATTCCAAGAGCAAGGGAGACTGGATTTACAAATTACAAGCGACTTCAACAGTATCGAGCTATTGCCCACTAGCTTAACAAAAAATCGGAGGGAGCTGCAAATGCATTATTGTTTTGTTTTAGCTGAAGAAATAGTAGCATGTTAATCAGTGTAGTAACATTGAGAAATGAATGAGTGCACAATCTCCTCCAGATATCTGGTGCGATTACTTCTTGCACAATCTCCTCCAGATATCTGGTGCGATTACTTCTTGGATATAAATCTCTGAAATGTAAATTATGCTTAAATCATGTAAATCACTACAGATAACGAACATCCTAATCCAAAATAGAAAATAATTTCTTGAGAGTCAATCTTAACCTGAAACCAAGACTCACAGAGAAGCTTTCCGGACAAACTCGAAGGTGACAACACTGGATTGAATCATGATGAAAAACAGAACCTGTCACTCGTCTCCTTGGTTTATTCTTCTCAGAAGCATATGAATGTTGAGCATCAGGCAGGTGCTGGTTGACGACGAACCCCTTTGACACGATATATCCAAGACATGCTCGAATGGGTCCTGTCTCAAAGTGTTTGCTAATTGTGGCTGATGAGAGCCCGTCGCTCTCAGCCATGATTGGGCTACTATATGCCTGGAATTTGCGCAAAACCGATGACCTCGCAAGTGTAAGGCTTCAAATGGCCACTCGATAATATCCATAATTGAAGTTGACGACGTTGATCCAGCACTGTGTTATGTTCGATTAGTCGAGATTCAACCACCCCTTAGAATAAAAAACTCCAGCAAGAATGCAAGGGTGTGAATTCATCCTCATCCATGACTCCCCTCGTGCACCAGCACCACTTGCTTGACGCTATCTGTTTGCTTGATATTCTTTGCTGCTAATTGGTGGCAAAAATCCTACTGTTCAACAGATGGAGAAATTAAGGCTAGCCCCACCGTCTTCAAAGTTGTTTCGAAAAAGAGAGTTTACCAGGACAGTGACAAACACCATCGTAATTCGTGGTCCGACTCGCCCTTGTGTCGCAGTGGGGATCTGTGTCCAGACTTGACGAGAGGAAAACGTCAAGAGGGGATGGATGACCTTTTTTGGTGTCTCCTGCAGAGTCGGCTTCCCTCATGTTTGTGGTTCCACGATTTCGTATTCTAGTTTCATGTTGGTTACCAAAAGGGGTTGGAACAGAAACTCACCTGACCTTATAATTTGGATGCCTACACATGGTTTGCTTCCTATCTCTGCGAGCTTTCATGGACTCTGCATTCTGCTTTGTCTGAATAGCTCTGCTCTTACACATGACCACATACATCACAGCAGGAGTTATTAAAATATTTTTTTTTGAATTTCTGTGATGTAAATGAAAGCACAAGTGAAGACAAACACATGAATGCACAAGTTACCAATTCAACATTCGAGTGCTCCAGCAAAATATTTTCAAATAGTAAGGCTAATCTATATCAATGACACCCAAATTCTAACCGTAATTTCAGCTGCACAACGATGATGAGAATAGAATCCCATCAAGTACAGGCTGAGAGAGGACTGCAGTTGTCGCCATGTAATGAGAAAGAAATCATGCGTCATATGCAGCAGACCACTTGAACAAGTATTTCCAATTTGCAAATAAACCTATTACCCTCTAACTCGAACTCAACTAAAGGTAGCGAGGTCTGAGTGCTGCTGAGGCACTGCGCGTATTTACGAAGTGTTTTGCACGAGCTAGACTAAATTTCTGATGAAAATATAAATAATTTTTAATTTAATTGTTCAATTGAGTTGAAGTTTCATGAGCATGTTATAGAATAGTTTTTATAAGGCCAGGATTTAATGAAGTTGCTTGTGGGGCAGGGCCAGTATTTCATGGGAAACTGGCAAATAAGCTAAGAAAACATATCTAATGATTGTAATATATTATTATAATACTCGATCGCTTACTCTGAAAAAACACAACTTGATCAGCAGCTATGGCAACTTGGCCATCCACAGCAAAAACTGCCAGGAAGCGGTGTGGGTCATATAGCCGAAAGTTAAAATCATGCTCTGGGGAGTTCCTTTCTGTACAAGGAAATAAAACAAGGAGTTCTTATAGCTCCAACAACTTGGCCATGGAACCAGAAGTAAGAAAAGGTTTTTGATTTTAGTCATGACTGTGATTCCGGTACCTCAGGCTTTCCACTATTATGCAGATCAAGTTGCTTACTGAATTGCAAAACATGGCAGCAAATTTTAAGATCAGAAATTTCGGTATCAAGATATTTATTAAAGATAATCACAATTTATCATGGTTCATCTGATAAGGGACCTTCATAAAAATACCCCACCCTGGCGTCGAGCAACCAGAAAACAATGGACATTTCAGCTAATCGTGCCCCGATGAGAAAAGTTCTTCTTTGTCAGAATGTCCTTAAATTCATTAAACTCCGACATGAAATATCCTTCCGGTCCTCGCATTTGAGGCTGAAGTCTTTCCACGAAGTACCTAGTAGAATACCATGTTGCAACAGTTAGTGTTGTTGAAACATACAGAAGTTGCATGTGTGCAAACATGTCAAATTCGAAAGGCCCATGGGTCATCTGACACCGCCAATTCTCATAAAATGCATCTGCAGATAAAGGTCTGTCGGATGTGTGACAAATAAGATGTTCAAAGCTGTGAAAACACAGTTACAGATTTAGCGATCAAAGCGAAGTCTATGCAAAATAATTCACTCCCAAACGTGTACATGGCTTATACAGAATCTTTTGGTCATAAAGTCCAGGACACACTGTCCATTTTGACGTCATGATTTGATCTTGACATAGAATTTCCAGCCCAAATCTTGGAGCTATCTTTGTGGTTCTCTCCAGCCACCCTCATCTGAGATCATTGGATTTATCCATGTTGTATTTAACATCTTATTCATAAACAGTTGAGCCTGTAATTATGAAATGCGACTCCTCTCCTAGCCTCTCATAACAATCAAGTGATTGAAACTGAAGGTTAATTTCTCAAGAGAGAAAGGATGAAGGTAAGCCTACTGTGCACGTGAAAAATAGAAATGTGTTGAATCTTTCTCAATGCTTCTTGAGCTAATTTCTGAATCCCACTTTAATGCAGTTACTAGGTTGGATGCACCGTAAGCTTCGGCAAAATGGCAGTGAAACACTGAAGGATTTTGCTATTGGTAGGTATCTTCAACTTTTATCTTCCCTATTTCAAATACAGGCATGAACATGGAAATGATGACATTAGATTTTGGGTTGATATAAGATTATCCACATGTAGAGGAGAGGCAAATGTAAGTGCAGAACGAAAGGATTTTCATGCATAACTCGTATTATACACTTGCACAGAAGACAAATTCTTGAATTTCAGGATCGTATTAGTCTCCCAGCAAAGGTAGTTAGCCATCATCAGAAACCTGATGGGCGATGCCACCACCGTCCACCAAGGAAAGCAAAAATGATGAGCTTAACAGACTTTTGGACAAGGCAATAATTTCCCATGCTGCATGCTATCATGAATAGATTATCGTCCATTAGACCCTGGTGAAATAAACTTAATTTCAAAAATATGCGAAAACAGAAAACTCGTTAAATTTGTACCTTAGTTTAACGCAATATGGTTAAAACCAAGACCTTGGATTGGATTCCTGCCAAAATGCACTATGAGAATCAAGTTCATTTAATTCTCTCCTTTTTTTGCGTGTGTATGTCAGGCAATCCTCGTAATTACCTTGTAGGACAGCCGTTCCTTGATGACCAACAAAACTACACAAAACCGAACTATGGGACCAGAACATTTAGGCAAGCCCAGAAAGAGCACCTTCGAAAATCTTTTGCTGGTTTAGAAACAGCTCGAGTAGAAGAAGGAGAAGACTATGAAGAAGAATCTTCAGCTGCAATATCCGAATCATTCCATGGTTTTCTGGCAATTGGCACCCTTGGTTCGGAGCCAGTCAACACTGAGCCGTCAACACCAACATTTCCCATCTCTGTTGAGAATATAACTGAGAAAGAGACTGAAGTGACAGAGAATGAACTTAAGCTTATCAATGATGAGTTGGAGAAGGTTCTGGCAGAAGATTGCAGCAATGAGTCGTCAGGAAGAAACAGTCATGTCAGTGCTGGGAGAAGCAGTCATGGCAGCACCATTACACTCAGTGGCAAGCCAATGGAAGGGCGAGATTCCAATGCAGTCTGTCCTCTGCAGGGATATCTATTTGGATCAGCCATTGAAATGCCAGATACAGCACCTTTGGCAAAGAAGGAGCACAGGACAACGCTTGGTGAGCTATTTCAGAAAACAAAAATAGTAGAGGAAAATTATGGGGTTAAATTTGAGAGGGAGGAGAAGCGCGTGGAGAAGGAGGCTGATAAATCATCCGTGAATCTCATGAAAAAGATTCTGAAGAAGAAATTGCTCCATGCTTCTTCTAGGAGCTCTACTTCCGCTGGAGGAGCAACTGTTGATTCTGCTTCAGCAGAAACAAAACTGCACAAGGTATGTCTACAGATATCATAACTTCTAAAGCCAAAACCCTGATTTGAAAATATAGAATCAGTATACCAACTTGATAATTCCAAGTTCAAATCCCCCTGGGTAGGTTTGGAAGATGAGGGAATACAGAATACTGTCACTGCTGCTTTATTCGAGACCTGCGGGCCATCTGATGAACTTGAAAAAATAAACTCAGCAAATATGACGCCATTCACCAAGTTCAAAATGCTTACTTTCAAAATTTCATGAAATGACCTCATTAAAAAAGAAAGAAAAGAAAAAAGACAGAAATACAGATCAACCCTTTTATTTTATTATTTTTCCTTGTTCATGTATATTCACCGAACAAATTTTTCGATCCCAGCATATTTTCTGCTGTACTGAATAAGTACAATATCATAGGTGTGAAGTTCTGATTGATGTGTGGTGTGCAGATCCTACACATGTTCCACAGGAAAGTTCATCCTGAAAGCTCAACAACCACGAGGAAGGTCGACAGGCCCCCAAAAACCGAGAATAAGAGGAGCAACAACAATGGGGGAAACAACAATGAAGGACAGATGCTCCTGGATGAGGATATCACCATAGTTCCCCGAATCCTTTCACAGAGGAGCATAAGGCGCTTCAAGAGTCAATCTAACCCACCCCACTTCATGTTTACTGGCTGTGACTCAAATGGAAGCAGGGAATGCTGGATTAAAACAGATGCAGACTGTAAGCATACCTTCCAGAATTGCTCTTTGATAGAACGATAACTAAATGGCCTTATTTCTTCAAGTACTAGTTCACTAACCTTGTTGTGATCACAACTTGACTGCTTCGAACTCAAATTCTGGAAAATATGGCTGGGATCAGTTTCTGATTCTCATGATCAATGAAAAGAAAACATATACGTTCTCTGACTATATGTAGGATCTTTTGAGATCATGCTCTATTTTCTTTGAAGTGCTAGTTCATTGATTGTTTCCATGTTATTGCCAAGCATTGTGCAGGGACATACCATGGATCACCTAATTTTAGCAACAGTACCAGGCATCATATGGCTGGTAATGGGGGCTTGTTTTGTTGGGAGCTGTAACTGTCCTAATTCAGTTTTGTGTGCTGTGCATTGCAGACCTGGTGTTGGAGCTGTGAAAGGCAAATGAAGCGGTCTAGTGTGGTTTCAAAATATCTTCTTCAATTAGAAAGAAGTAATGACGGGTTTGAAAACATGTCCTTATAGATGATTGATGCTTGTAAAATGGGAGTGAGATTATAGTGCTATGAAGAACTTGAGTGGGAAAAATAAATAAAAAGGGCAGTTCTTACAGCAGGTGCCTTTGAGTAATTGTCATGTAATGTAAGGTATATCTGTTTGTGGTAGACATGTTTCAGTTATCATCCAAGTTAAATTTCATATTATTTTTTTTTCTCTGGGTTAATGAACTGCTGATAGATCGACCCCAAACAAATCGCTACAGACAAAGATGGCTCAAGCTGCCAAAGCTTTTTTTATACAAGAATGACTCGCAGTGATGCTGAATCTACAGAAAATTAACTCCTGAATGGTAAGATATCCAATGAAAACAATACCATGTAACTGGTATTAAGTGCAGAGTATAACTAAATGCCACATTAAATAAATGATTGTTGCTCAAAACGATTCCATACTAAGCTTTTAGGATCATAGAAACATCCCAGGGAGAAAAGGCAGAAGAAAGAAAGAAAAAACCCATACTATTGTGAGTAACTAATATCAAGGGTATGGTCGTGCAGAAGAAGAATTGAATCCATGCATTACTTTATTAAACTGTTCAAGGACTATACTTCAGGTTATTTGCTTCTAAAAGGCAGATGCAGCAGTCCAGCTGCTACATTTTATCAGGTCTTGGCCAATTCCTTGTAGTTTTACCCTTATCAGTCTTTATTGTGACTAGTCTTGTGGGTGATTGTTGGCCGTATCCCTAAGAACCCAACTGATGCATAATGTTATGTTCTGTCTTTTCCACTGGAAACATATTCAGGTATCCAAGCAAGTGTTTATATATATATATATATATATATATATATATATATATATATCATCCTCGACTGTGACTGCACATGGGCTGAGAATCATATAGAATCTAAAAACCTAACTGGTGCATAATGTAATCTTCTGTCTTTTCACTGGAAACACGTTCAGGCAAGCGAGTGTTTCTAAATAAAAAAATTCATCCTCGACCATGACTGCACATGAGCTGGGAATCATAACGGGTACCAGCAGATGAGCCTCGACCTGCCAGCCAGAGCTTTTTCATGCAGGAATGATTTGACAGGCGACCTATCCAAAACAGTGGAGCAAATTATGAACCAGATTGACCAAGACGGACGATATTTGCTCTCTCTTTCATGTAAGATACGTAAAGAATTAGTTGATGGCCAGGATACCCAGGGAAAGTAGGGTATCGTAGAGAGCACCAAGTATTGGATATTTCATCATGAGCAGAGAACACCAGGGCAGTGAAATTGCATATTTCACAAGTAAAACCTCAACACACCTCCATAACCCAAAATCCACCAGTACATCCTAATTTTGTGAAATACATAATCCCACTCGCATATATCCCAGCACAGACCCGCTTCCCATCGGTGTGTTTACAGCAAAAACCTCTTTATAAAAATGGCACATACAGAAGACACTTCTTTACAAACCTCGCTAGTTCTCTTGTTAATATGCAGCGAAGGGGATACCTTTCAGGAACTTGGATGGAAGAAGTAATAATTGCACCTGTCTACTTGTACATGTCGACTTGTAATTGGACTTGTATCGAAGAGGAAGGCAAGTTTGCATGGAAATAATATTTGACTATATCAAATTATCAATGACTCCCTAGTCCCAACTCTGTTAATCTCTGTTGGTAGGTTGGCCCAAACATCATAGGCCAGAACGGGGTTTTGGTCAACAGGAAACCAACAGCTCCCTGAGCTTGATGCTTTTATGCTGTATCTGGTTGGTTAATGGAGAAAACAAATGGAACCATGCACTAAGGAGATCCTTATACTTCAATCAACTCACGAGAACAACGTTGCTTAGTAGCTAATGCAATAAGCACTGTCAATTACTACATAGACTATTAAAGGACCCCAACCAGAAAGCTCTGTTCAAGTTGAACTCCCTGTCCGGTAAAGGAGTGTTCACTATCCATATTCCAGAATCCAGATTGAATGATTTAAATTACTTTAGGAAGAATCCGGCCTTCACAACATCACACACTTAAAATTCGATGCAAGGTGAATATGGATAAAATTAATATTGATGGGGGAGGTTAATTTCATCTTATAGGTTTGACCGACATGTTCTGATTCCCATGACATGGAAATGTCATCAGCATGTACTGTCCATGTAGTTTACCAACAATTCCCCAACCATTCCTCTATCCGGTATCTTCCCAGCAGCACCATATATTGGGGCAAGGCCTCCACTTATTGGACCAGGATTTTCTTTTACCTGGACAATTTCAGAAAAAGGAACGAAAATGAAAAATCAAACAGATGAAGCCATAACTGAAGATCCTTCACACTAACACCTCCAAAAGCCAAAATGAGCATCCCTAAGGGTAAGAAAATTGCTGAGTTACTGTGATAACCTCTTTGGTGAAAATAACTTACAGTTCGTACAGATTCCCTCAAATCCCTGAGGTAGTCCTCAAAAACTTGTGCGTGTTGAAGGGTAACACAGATATGAATGCTGATTCAACCACGTTAAAAGTTGTAATAAGTGTATAAAAATATGCTCATAAATGCATGCTCAGAAGCAACTTATGAGACTGAAATAAAAAGAAAACAAGCCAACGCCAGCCACTACAAACAATTAGAATCAATCTATTAAAAAAGGTTTTGCATTCTCTTATGCCTCAAATCAAGGAGAAATAGCTTGCTGCCAAAGTGGCTAACTTCTAACGGGGTCAAAGAGAACGTGAGATGACCATGCATATATTATGCCCTACAAGAACACAGTTGTTCTGGGGGGGGAAAAAGCCGCCTACCTGTTGGGTCTCTGCAATGCATTCAGATGCCAGCCTTTTGATGTCATGATATCATTGACTTCAAATATGTCTAGATCATTTGAACCGATTGCCACAATTGTCATGTCTGGCCTTCCAATGATAAATAACTCAGGTATTTCCTTGATCCTGTAAACAGAATGACTCATTTTCAATGGTTCAACAAATTTACAACTCAAAAGAGTGGGAAAATGGAGGTACAAACAACACAGACCCCTTTTGTATTCTCTGTGACACTTCCATTATTGTTTTAGTGTTTTCCAGGTACCCTATAGAATGTGATGAAAATCAGGTTAAACACAAGCATTCAAGGGAGCATTTGGATAGGCAACAAGGGAAAGATGCATTGTAGCACCTTCTAATCCTAGTGACATTAATGCTGCCCAAGCCCCAGCAATCAAACCCCCAGGTCTGCTTCCAGCAATGGTTGGGGAAACATAGAGCCCACCTGACCACTCAGTCACTGCAGCAAGGACACAAAGAAAACAAAACTAGAACACCAGAAACACAGGCTTCAAACAGCCAGCTAGAAAAGTCGATGGCATAAAAACTTGATACCCTGTTCTTTCCCACATTAGTAGTGCTTACAAAGGCCCAGACATTTGATAATTTACTAATGTGAGTCTTGAGAATAATCAACCAAAAAATCAGCCCTCATTTTCCCTGATTATTTATTTGAAAAAGATTAATAAAACTTACCAGCAACAAATTGATGCTGTTGGGAAAAGGCCCAGTGCACAAATTTTCAGTAGCATGCCCATCAAGATGCCATCACAAGAAACCCGCATAAGAAAGAATTTACAACAAAAGAACCACCAACAGAAACAAAAAATTCAGAAGTCTAGCAACAAATTTGATATGGTTCTATATTAACAAAGTGAGCGGTGCAAGATTAATGCAATTCAGAATCAGTGATAATGTAGAACAACTAAATAAATATTTGAGCAATGCAAGAGGCCTTCAATTTGAGATTCAGGAACAATTATCTGATAACAAGATGTGGCAGTCGCTTGAAATGAAAAAAAAAGGTAAAGGAAAAAACAGAATAGGAATTAAACACTAGTTCTACAATGCCAGGCAGCATGATGGAAACTAAAAGTACTGGTATAATATATTTCATCAAAGTCGAAACTAGAGAGATGGTAAATCAGTTATAGATAAACCTATAGTAGTTTTACCTTTCTAATATCATGATTTCTGTATAGAACTACACTTGTTCCTTTTGGTGCCAGTCCATATTTATGCACATCCACTGATATTGAGGTGACTCCTTTAACAGAAAAATCAAAAGGTGGAATCGGGTACCTGAAATGGGAAGAAAGATTGAACTTGCCAAGTCAGGGACAGAAAAAGGAGCAATTGACTGTCTGATATTTCATACCATGTACCAAAATCTATAAAGCACACAACAGACACATGCAAAACATTTAGAATAATAATAAAGCCAGCTACAGCTTTCAATCAAGTCCAAAAATAGTCACATGTTGTCCTGGTGAAGAATAGCATAACCTTGGAAGAGCCTCTTTGCATAGACCTAGAAAGAAAAGGTAGTCCAAGATGCAGAAAGGCCTCTAACTAGGGCAATATCGCTTGATAAGCACCCTTTAATGCATTTCCTTGTCTGATTTCCAACAGGAAAGATAACTCCTTTTCTTGCAGGGAACATCCTTCTTGTGGCCCTAAATGACTTGGAGCTTAAACGTGACCTCAATATCGAATGATATTTAATCAATTGCACTCTCTTGATCAGGTACTTTAATGATAGTGTGTTAATATAAAACTGTTTATCCTCACCTGATAGCTTAAATTTTTAGACTGGGATGATTTCTAGGCATTTAAAAGACAATACTAGAATCTCCTTTCTTGCCAAGCTAATTTGTTATGTAAATTATATGTAATCTCATTCTAGCTTATCAATTTTAGGTCTTTCAACCATGCCCTAAGGAGAAAATAGCCCCACAAACAAAAACCTCCAGGAGAATTTCACATGCATGAGAATAACCTTTGGTAGTGTAAATTTCAATGAAATATCAAGAGGACCACAAATTAGTAATATTTTCAGATTTTGTATAAACAAAGCAGCAATTATAAGTCTCTTGGATCAGAGCAAAAATGGCACACCAACCAGAAACCACCAATGAAAAAACAATTGCTCAGGAAAAGGAGATACCCAAGCATACGAGCAAATGGTAATACAAAGCCACCAAGACAAAGGTCAACATGGAGACATATGTCATAGCTAAATGCCAATCCACCAAGCTCCTACAGAATGAATTTTGATATTTTGGGGATTAAAAAGCAAAACCAAACAATGATAAATTTAATTAACTTAAGAAATTAGAATGTATGCCATTACTCTTGAAGCAGGTACTTAGATCACTTACCTCAATAGGATCAATGATGCCATGAGGAAACCCAGGTGCAGATCCAACAATCTGCGGTATCATGATATCAATATTAGGCCAACTAGCAGGGAATTCTTATGTTTGAGCAATATGACATGACAAAAACATCAACGCTGTAGCTTTTTATTTGGGCAGGAGCTTGGGGTGTTGAAAGAAAAATGAAACAGAAGTTCATGAGAGGTTATACAAGTGTATACCAAAACAGTGTTCTTGTTAATCTGCTGTCTTATTGCTTTGACATCAGCTTGAAAATCTTTATTTACTGGAACACGCCGCAGCTTGATGTTGAAATATTGAGCTGCTTTGTCATATGCTGAGTGTGCAGATTCAGGTATGATCCTGTGCATGGGAAGAAAATTGCTCACATTAACAACTTGCAGGCCAGTAATTCATCAAAGAACAAGATGTTTGAAATTGACCTACATTTCTGGTCTTTTAATTCCCTTCTTATCCTTCATGTAGTCACGTGATGATTTTACAGCCATTAATATGCTTTCAGTTCCTCCAGATGTCATGTTACCACATATTTCTCCCCCAGAAGATGTTCCTTTACTGCCAAGTAAAGCTGCTGTCATTGCTACCACTTCTGCCTCAAATCGTGCTATGCTTTGGAAAACATCCAAATGCAGTGGATTGGTATGTGCAAACCTGAAACCAGAATTCCATTTAAGCTTCACAAATGCATAGAAAGGATGTGCACATGGAGAGAAATAGGAAGGCCTAAACTTATCATCATGCATCAAGGGATGAAATGCGAAGAACGAAGCTTACCGACAAACCAGCGAGGATGAAATGCTTTTCTTGGGCCATAATATAACCATGACAGTGCCAAAGTTTATTACAGGCCAAACTAAATATATTGTCCAAAATGACATTTTTTTCAAATCACTCTCAAATGCCAGTCTTTCCTTTTTGATATTAACAAAACAGAACCTGTTCTGTTTCAACAAACGCAAATGATGGAAGCATTCCAGGTTCAACATATAATGTACTTTTTAAAAGTTCAAAATATTAAATGTAAGATTAGATTATTATCTGCTAAAGATTCAAAGTTTCTAATTGGTTTTTAGAAAATGAAATAATCCAAGCAATTATGACTACCTGCAATGCTCACTTCTGCATGAACACACATCCAAAAATAGATCATAAAGGATGTCTTCCGATGACTACCAGTGTGGAATCATTATTTGGTATCAGAATATTACAAGCATTGCTTTTGTGAGTAAGCTTAACAATGCTATAGGAGCTAGCTTCTCCAAAAATTGTCATGGTCATCACAAGTATGGCAAGTACTGAAAGAAGCACCAAACATCCAACACAAACTTCAGGTTTATTAAAACATATCTACTTCAAAGAGAAAACAACTCGCATTAGAGCTTCACATTGACACAAAATAAATAAAGCAATAGTTTTTCCATATCTTACTAACATTGAGCATGCCTCATTTATAAGAGAAAAATGTCCTTCATATTCACTCCCTCCAATGTAGCTGGACAAGAAAAGGAAAGGAAAAGGAAATAAAAAAGATCAGCAAAACTGGAGCAGAGAACCTTCTCCATATCAATTTACAATTAATTTATTTTAATCTTAACAAGCATGGTAATAATTGCAGACATACACTGTACCGGAACATTTTCCTTGCCAAATTGCATCCTTTCTTTTCTCCTCTTTCAGTTTCTCTATCACTGCTGCTCCAACACCTTCCCTCGGTAACTCCGATCTCCAGCCCTCTCTTTTAGATTTGCTTCCAGACTGCATCTTCTCCACAACCTGCAATGTTTAAGCATGCGTTATTAGTTTGGGAATTAAACCAAGTGTATTTTCACTTTGCCAGAAAACAGTGAATGCCTAATACACACAACAGCAGAAAAGGAGATGAATGCGTTATCCAGGAGACAATACTGATACTTATCACCAAATAGAAAAGTTTGTTTTTGGGGGGTGTCAAATAGTCCTTATTAATTGGAAGTATACTTGTGATAGGAGAGCAGAGAAGTCCTCTGAGGGTTGTTAGAAGTGAAAAGGAAAGTGGTTTCATTTATTAATCTGCATCCTTCCAGTAGCCTCTGTACCATAAGTTGTTGTTCACATTAGGCTGCCATTACCTAAAGATTCCTTCAGGCTAATAAATAAGCATAACTAGAGCCATACCCTGTTGTAGTTAGGCTGGAATTGCTATTTGTCTTTCTAGCATTAGAAAGAAAGAAACTGCTGTCCCAGAGTAAATTTACACTCTTACTGCTTTGGAGTGATTAATGTCATATCTTCATGTTCATGACTTTAAACACCCAACAAAATGAAGTCTTCTCCCTATGACTACCTGGTCCCACCAACTTTTCAGCAGTACCTTCATTAAACATAGCACGTGCGGTTCAAAGTACTACTATGCTCTCAATTTGTACGATAATTATTAAAGCAAGAATTATACCAAGGAAACCTTCTCCGGTCAGCCAATTAACTGATCAATAAGTCTAGTCAATTCTCATTACCATCATGCACAGCCTACATGTTACAACCACTGCAATTCAGGCAGTCCCAGATGAAAATTAATCAGTAAGTAATCCATTCATCAACGCAGAGAACACAGCAGATGACACTATTAATTTAACATTGGTGCTAGTTTCAAGCTGGAAGCCGGAAAAAAACAAGCATTTAACGCAGCAGTTCTTTTATAAATATATATAAATTTCATTGTGATCCTATTTTAATGCAGCTGAACAAACTTCTCATTTAATGTTTCCTCTGCCTGGCCTGATTCAAAATTCCCATTTTCGTAGCCATCGAAAACCAATTAAAAAACAAAAACAAACAAAACCCATCATTTATAATAAAAGAAATTCAGCTTTCTTACTTTTTGTTTCTCAGCATCTATGTAACCCTTGACACCAGGCACCATCCTGTTTTTTTTCCAGCAAAAAGAGAGCGAGATTCGATTGTTATTATATAAAATCTCTTTCAAGAATCAAAATGAAAGAGTGAATTAATTAAGTAATTACTTACTTGATGGAGGTGAACAGAAACCCTAAAATGGTGGATTTAAGACCATTATCGTGAATAAGAAGAAGAAATGATCGAAGAACTCGAGCAATAAAAAGAGAGAGAAGAGGAACGAAAACCAAAGCGAGAGGCTCATAATTTGATAAAAAAGAATTAGCTGAAGCTTTTAAATCAATCAAGGATGAAAAACCATGATCCATTGCTGTTGTTGTTGATGAAGATGGTGTATAAAACCACAAGGAAGACGTGTATTTCTACTATTTTTATAGAGAGAGAGAGAGAGAGATTATCAAGACAAGCTACTAGATGTCAGATTTTTCATGTCTGTAAGATATATTAAAATAATATTTTATTTTTACTTTTTAAAATTAAATTTTGGATATCCGTATATTAAAATCATTGATGGTTAATTTTGATTGTACACATTTATATATACTTTTTTCTACCAAACAAGGGAAGCTAAAATTTTCTGAACATCTCTGTTATTGTTATTGATGGCATTGGAGCTTCCTGCAAATTTGGAATTTCATCCTGGTGCGCCAAACATCTTTCCTCGTAAAAGAAAACCTTTTTGTTTCTTCTACTTCTTCCATCAGTCTGCTTGGCATCATTCTTATATTTACATTTACACATATTTCATCAACACAACATGAATGTTTGCATTTACCAAAATCTCCAGATTACTTCATTGACATTTTGGAGGGCATTGCAAAACCAGAATCAGGGGTGAACTATAAGCAAATTCCAGTTAGATGGATGGTTCATAATGGCTACCCAGTTCCTAGGGGATATGCTGCAGAAAACAGAATTACAGATGGACTGGGACTGCCCTCCGGTGAAAACTCTGCTCACGGAGAAAGTGAAGCTGGATCTGAAACAGAGTCTTTTGCTGGATATTTTGGTAATTTGTGCTTTTTTGTACAAGGTTCATTCTCGCTAGTCTAAATGTTTTCGGCCTTTCAGCACTGCTGTGTAAGATCATTTTCCCTGGATAAGCTACATTACTGGAGAGAGAGATCTTCTGGTAGGAGCAGCCTAGCAAACTTACCCGCGAAGGATACGACAGACCATTTCAGGACAATTGTCAAGCCACTTGTCTGTCAGTCTATGCTCTACTACTTCAACAATCTTGGAAAGCAGGCTTCGATTTCATTTTATGTTTTTATTATGTGTCTCTAGGTTGTACATTAGAAGTGTTTTGTCCATCTAAGAGCATTGATTGTTAAGTAAGTTTGTTTTTTCATCCGGGCATGACATGATAGTAAATAAATGTTGCGTGATAGCAAAGAATTTGAGATTTTCACAGTAAATCTCAAGTTTTAATTATGATGTGCATTTTTTATAAAAATCTAAGATAACTAGAATTTTACTCGTTCACTTGATCCTACAAAGTATGTTTTTCAAGAGATGTTGGTTTCCTTGGATAAAAAAAAATATTTTTTCATTCTATTGTTTAGAATATAAATCCCAAGAAAAACATAAGTTTTTTTTCCCGAATGTACAAATTAATGTGCGTAAATTTTTAAGACTCGACGATGATTGATCTCCTCTCCCTCAGCTATTTGTTCTGGAACAAATGCCGTGTTCATGTTCGTAATCACCAGAAATTAACTCATGATAGTTGACGAGAAATCTAAAAATTATTTTGATATATTAAAAAAAAATACTATCAGACATGATTGATTTATAAAAGTTATGAAACTGGTAGTCAAATTGTCTTTTTTCCTCACCAACTATTCAATGCTATCTTCGTGTAACAATCCAATTAATGTTAATTTGGGTTTGGTGATTGTTTGACCCGACGTTTAAATTAAAAAAATTCATGTTTTAAAATTATTTTAATGTGTTAATAATTTTTAAAAAATTAAAAAATATATATTATTTTAATGTACTTTTTAAACAAAAAAATTAACCTCATTAACACTCTTAAACCAGCATTACCAACTAGTCAGTTGTATTTTTAAATTCCAGATAAAAATGAGCCAAATATATTGTTAATAAAAATACGTTGCCATGCAATTATAATAATTTAAATATACAGCAAAGAAATGAGGTCCCGGATAGGGAGAGAGAGAAAAGTGCCGCAATTATCACATCATGAAGGTCAGGAATCTTGGTCATGGCTAATAATATTAAAAGTTTATTTGTTTTTGTTTAAAAAATAATATTTTTTATTTATTTTAAATTAAAAAATTAAATAAAAAATACTATTTTAATATATTTTCAAATAAAAAATACTTGAAAATCAACCAATATCACGTGTCCAAAACCCCATCCAAAACTTATTATGAAATGGGTTAATTATCACGCCATGGCTTTGTCAGCAAATTTGAAGTGGAAAAGTATATTCCGTTCCGTTCTGTTCCGTTCAAAAAACCGAGAAAAAATGACGTTGTTTTCTCCTCGGTTTTAATTCTGGTCCATTCCGGAAATTTCGATCGGAACGCCTCGGAATCATTCCGAGCGTTCCGTTTCGGCCAAAAAAATCTTCTCAAGAATTTTAATTTTTTTTATTAAATTAATATTTTAATTTTTTTATACATAAAATTCATTGAGCCTTAGAACAAGACCCGGTGAGCATGTTTAAAATTGACTTCTTGATTTATATTTATAGAGAAAACCCTTTGTCTGAAATCCTATTTGGCCGATATGGGATAGATTTGAAACTTTAAAGCCACAGACTTTAAGGCTATCCCACAATCTAGCGAAATGGGATAGAATTGATTTGTCCAGCTGGACAAATCAATCCAATAATTTGTCTGCTGGACAAATCAAATAATCAATTGTAACTTTAACGTTACAGCTTGTAGTTGTAAGCTATATATATATATATAATTAAAAAATAAAAAAAATATATATATTATAAAAAAAAATATTGCGTCAACTTTGATTTTATAAAAAATAAAAATTATATTTTGTTTTTTTAATTTTTTTCATATATATATATAATTAATTATATATCAACAATACAACCCCGAAACGACACACCAGAATGTTCCATATCAATAGAAAAACCAAAACGATGACCGGAATGGTACTGACCGCTATGGGAAAAGTCATTCATGAAGAAACTTCAACGTGGGTTCTATTGCAGCGCAGAGACGTGGGCGGCTACCGTGCAAGGTTTGGCATCGCGTTTTAATTTCCAAATTATTATTATCACTTCTTTTGTGCAATACCTTGACTTGGAAAAAACTATATATAAAGAAAAACAAAACTTTTTGATTTTATTTTTGTACCTACTTCCATCAGATAAAGCTTAAAATTATTGTAAGAAAATAAAATTAAAAGCAAGATTATAATATTGTAAAACACACAAAAAAGAAGTTCAATCTCAAAGTTTTTAGACCTTTTATTTTAATCTAAAAATCCATTTTGTTTATTTATTTTTCAACCAGATAGTAATTTTGTTGAGTTTCATTAATTTTTTCACGGGTTATATTTTCATATTATTTTTAATATTTATTTCGTTGAATATAAATAATATTTAATAGTATTTGACACATTTTTTTATTATACAATAAAACATATTCTTTTCCTGACAAAACTGGTTACACTTAAAATGAGCGGCCCAGTCACTCATGCACACGAGCTCCGTTTCAAAACAAATCAACGTAAATTTATCTCCTAATTAATGAAGTACAAATGCTTCCGAATCATAATCATTAATTAATCTTGTAATTAATTAACATCAAACAAGCCTGGATTAGCAACAGTTGCAGTGTTGCCTTTTCAAAACCAGTGATCCTTGACCCGTTAAATATTAATATAGTGAATATTAACCCTAGCATATAATATGTTTACCAGTTCAAAGATCATAGCACGACACATATTTATCAGTTTTTTTTTCTTATATTAGAATAAAATATGGCATAAATCATGGTTGGTTCTTGGCTATTAAACTCTTTTTTTTTAACTGGGGTGTCCGGGTCAGCCTGCGCATACCTCGACTATTCTCCGGATTCACTGAATATCTTGCAAGTTCAGTGAATATGCAAGACACTGCAGGGATAATAGACATACCGAACAGGGATCGAACTAGAATATCATGAAGGGGACACCTTTCAAATACCGTTGGGATACTCGAACCATAATTTCTTGAAAGGGAGCATTCTCCCACTACCGCCGGGACAGATCCCTGTTGGTGGCTCATGTGAATCAACCTCTTAGAGGCTTATGAAAGGGCTATTAATCTTTCATGAGCCTTAAGAGGTTGATTCAGGTGATAATAAATAAAGAAAATTCATCGAGAGATGGAGTCTTATTGCTATTTTTTTTAGGACATGACGTTTTTATATTTGACCAGAAATATATTATAAACTTCATGGCTGACATCATTTCAGCGAAACCCTTCCGGATATATATACGTAAATATAGAAAGTATAATATTTCTTGTTAATTTATTTGCACGCTAAAAAACTATGCCTTCTCGAAGTGATCACATGGGATGTCTTGGCGCTGTTATCTCTGCCAACCACTGCACGTCGCCGTCCAGAAAAGCAACTCGTTCCGGAGACGACGAGGCGTTTATAGGTGCTGTCCACTTTGTTCAGACATTTCTCCTTGGCTCTCGAGTTTTGAATATCTCATTTTATAACTCACTCTAAATCGTTAAGTGTTATATAGCAGGGACATTGTTTATGTACTCACAAAATACTGAATATTTATTTTATTTCTTAAGAATTTATTTTGATAATCAAAGTATGATTTCATCTAAATAAAACTTATTTGTTTATGGTTTTTTAGTTAATAGTGGAATTATAATCAAGAGAGTTGAGATGAAAAAAAACATCAAACATGGATGGAAAGCCAGATAATACATTTAGATCCTCGATCTTTAAAAATAACATAATTTGTAAAATTCAGGTCTTGAAATTTTTAAAAATAACTTTTGGTATATAAGTTTATTTGTAATATTTTTTAATTCTTAGTCAAAGAGAGGGGAGAGAGAGGGAAGTGTTGCTAGATCTGTTGATGAAAGAAGAATAAAAATGTTCACTCTATTTTCGACAACCAAAATGGGTTTAATTGGTGTCCAAGGGTTTCTAAAGATTAGACCGGTCCCATGGTAGTTGTTCATAAAATCAATGTTCCATAAAAAGGGAAATCTAAGGTGAGAAAGAAAAAATTAACTTGGTTTAATTTCAGGTTTTTAAGCTATTTTTAGGTGTATTTTTTTTCTTCAATATATATATATATATATATATATATATATATATATATATATATATATATATATATAATAGGGTTTAATTGATATTTTCTACTTATAGGGTTACTAGATTTCCTTATAGACAATATTTTATACCTCTTTTTTTTTATGTAGAGCATTGATTACATAGTATATGATAGACAAACACTTGAAAAACATTAAAATTAAAATGCTAACACTTAAAGACATATTGATCCCTATTTAAAAAAAAAAGAGTTTTAGAAAATTTATCGTATGATGTACTGTTAAACGTTAGATATTTTAGACAATTTATGATCTGTGATATTTTAGTTTTGAAAGCTAATCCATGTAGATTGTCTAACAAAATTACTACATATCCCAAGAAAATATAGAGTTAATTGAAAATTAGGCTATATGATTTGTTTTTATCTGTTTTTTTATGAGATTAACATAGTCTCATAATTCAAGTAATAAATTTAAAAATGTTAACTTATAGATTGACCCAAGTTAATTCATTGTGTTGCTATCTTAATATTAAAAAAAATAAAATTTTAAATATATTTTTTTAGTAGAATTATAATTTTACAAGTTGTTTTGGGATTTTTAAAGTCAATCGAGTGAGGTAACCTCCGCATATTATTTTTTTTCCACCAAACAAATCATCAGTAATATCCAAACACTTATTTACAAAAAATGATCTGAATAGGTTAATAATCTAGTCAAGTTCTTTCTAAAACTTAACCACTTTTTTCTTCTTCTTCTTCTTTATTTATCAATCCTCATGAGTTGTAATCTTTGTCTTAGAGTTTGTCGGGATATTGCAATTATGTATTAAAATACTTTTTTATTTAAAAATTTATTGAATTAAACAATATAAAAATATGTATATAAATATTTATTTTAAAAAAGCACAGCCGTGCAGTGTTGCGAATGAAGCTATTAAACTTTTAATAGCCACATATTATATCTGTAAGAAATTATTAAGAATACCACGGGGTTGCGCTCCCAGTAATCTTTGCATTTCTATTTTTAATCTCAATTAATCTTTGACGTCTCGTTTACGCCACCTAAAACTGGGGGCTAAGATTAAGCACGCCGCCTTATCAATCCAACCTTTATTTATATTACCCAGCCAAGCAGCTCATACATTCAGCTCCTTCTACTCTCTTTCATGGAAAACTACACGTTATTTCTTCCATTTTCTTCTTCAACAACCACTTCGGCCTCCCCCATGTCTTCGAACATGGCACCCAATTCTTATGGTTTTCCTGACTTGGAAGGCGCCAAGGGAAATGGATTTCTGAGACTGATGCAAGAGATGGAAGCTCCTGCAGCCAGTTTGAGTGTTGATGACAACTCCCAAAACAGAGTCTCTGTTAGGGTCTGAAAGTGAGGGGAAATTGGAGAAGAAAAGGGGGCAGAAGAAGATAAGAAAGCCGAAGCATGCTTTCCAAACAAGGAGCCAAGCTGATATACTCGATGATGGATATAGATGGAGAAAGTATGGCCAGAAGGCAGTGAAGAACAGCAAATTTCCCAGGTAATTATACTCCTTAATTTTCTTTTTTATAATTAACTATGCTCTTTAATTTGTTTCAATACACATTTAAAGTATTTCAACATATATAATTAAGTCAGCAAATTCAGTATTTTATATGGCATAATCCATACTCTTTTAATAATATTTTTTTTTCTTAAGCATAACATTCTGCAGAAAAAAACTCTTGTTTGGTTATAAAATTTGCCGAATCTGAGAAAATTAAGGATGACTTCCCTGCAATGTTTTTTTTTACTCATGCGCATACATCCTGCTTTAATTTACTCAATTAAGTTTTAGTTGCAACTTGCAATTTTGCAAGCTGCTTAATTAGGGAGAATTGCATGGATTCTCTATATATTTCTATTCATGAGATTGGACTGGTTTTCGCACTTCAAATTTTGTCTTCCTGCGTCTATATATAAATATATTAGCAAAAAATCGTGTGGGTTTTTCCATGTTAGCATAATAAATTTTTTTATAAATTAGTTCTTGAACTTTGTTTTTTTAATCACATCTTCTTTACACCCAAATTCATCACAATTTATCAAAAATATTAAAAAAAAACACAATTAAAACAAAAGGGATCAAAGTGCAAAACAACGAGACAATCCATAAAATAAGGCAAGAAATTCACTTTGGTCATCCATATTAAATTATAACCTTTTCAGTCTTTAAACATCTCTCCATTTAATTTTTTACCTTTAGTTTCTAGTTCTAAGAGATGAGAGAAAACTATCACTCGATTATGATGCTAGAAAAGAGTTTTGATTTAGCCAATGAAAAAAAAATTTGATGTAGCAGTCAATGAGTTCCGCTCAATGAAAGAGTGCCACCTAGGTGTTATCTAGTTTTACTTTGACCTAAAATAATGATACATTAAAATAGCTAGAGTATTAATCTAAATTCTAAAGTGCGTGAGTGTAAAATCATGGAGGAAGAAGGATATAAACAATAACATGGAATCTTCTTATCATGGTCCATCACACTACTATAGAATATATTAAGTGCCACTATTTTTTTAGTGTGTGTGTATGTGTGTGTGTGTGTATACACGAATCTAATCAGGTTACTAACGAACATAGGGTATTAAAACCATGTATTTTTAAATTTTATATATTTGAAAAGTCTCAGCAATGATTTTCCGTCTATGTGTCGTTCAATGCAGTTTAGCAGAATTATTCATCTTCTGATAAACGTCAATATTAAAAATGGAAGTTAGAAAAGATTTTCTCGGGGAGCTGAAAAATACTGGATCAAGAATTTATTTTCAAAAATGCTTTTTTTTTAAAAAATAAATTTTACTCTTCAACTAATTGAATTTTTTGATTAAGTTTAATCTAATTTAACGGGTTACAAATTTTGAAAATTATCCTAGGTTTAAGAGTTTCGCTCGACGCATTTGGTTTTTTTAAATAAATAAATTTATGTTGTTTCTCAATTTCATCCTTAAACATCTTGTTTAAATTGAATATTGAACTCTATTATTTTTTATTTGTTTTTGATAGGATGTTTTACTATTTTTAAAAATAATATTGGTTTTCTCCAGTCTTTTTATTTGTTCGCTCTTTGTTAAATTTAGTTTTTTTTTCAAATAAAAAAATTATGTTTTGAACTAAATTAAATCAATTACTTAAATATAAGCATGTTATGTTTACCTATTTTTGATACTAGACCATGTCCCATTAATTTTTAATATATTCTTTAACCAATTAAAAATTGTTTTTTTTAATACGAAGTACTTGTTAAAAATGTAATTACTATTTAGTTCTGTATCATAATCTTAACTGTGCAACATTTTGAATGGAGATTGACCTTGTCGTTTTTATCATTTCAGTCGAGGCGTATTCATATAGCAGAGGGTGAAATAAGAAATTGGAAGATGTAACATTAGGAACCGTTAGATTGCACATATGACTAATAGTTATCTTATGATGAGAAAAGAGAGATGCTTCTATGATAGATCCATGACCCAATAATTTAAATTTTAAAATTGAAGATGATATTTATCCTACCAGGAGAGCCAGAAACTATCAATTTCTGGGAATTTTTGGCAGGGCCCCAAGATTTTATGGCTCCTCTCCATTTGTCTCCTTGGTTTCACAGTTTCCTCTCTCGTGATCCAAGCTCAATACCTGATAGTTCAAGCTTCGAAATTGCACTAGAATCTCTTGATAATAATTAGCCCGGGTGGCTTCAAGTTGCTGATGATGATGCTAATTCCAAGTGTTTGTGTTAAAGAATAATATAAACCATATTTTAGAGTTTTACTTAATAGTTTAAGTTTTTAGATAAGATGGTTTCTTAACATAGCATCAAAAACTTGTTGATTCAACGATCACAAGTTCAAATTTCACTCATTTTATTTAATAAAAATCAAATATAAAGTAATGTGAGTCTGGACAAGTTTCATGCACTTGAAATAATATATCAAGGGAAAAATATCGCTCGCAAGGCTCACAAGCACTCCTTCAATTACTCTCAATAGTTACGTATCAAATATTATTTTTTAATACAATTTAGTGAAT
Organism: Salix viminalis; assembly: GCA_029228465.1. Taxonomy (NCBI): domain Eukaryota; kingdom Viridiplantae; phylum Streptophyta; class Magnoliopsida; order Malpighiales; family Salicaceae; genus Salix; species Salix viminalis. Next base: position 1,053,834 of record CM055426.1, read on the forward strand.
TGTTAGCACGTAAACGTTATATTCCTCGCTTTAGTTGCCTCGGTTGAAGTAGCCAGCGATAGGAAAGTAATTCATATTCTATGATTAAGATATGCTTTGGAGTAATTAATAATTTGGACGATGGATACATGAAATATTTTAATTAAATTGAAGAAGTATTTATTAATTAACAGGTGAGCTTCCTTGAGGTGGAGGAACTTGGACCCGGTATTCTGTGTATTTGGTGAAAGAAAATCACCGCACGATCTCCTTGATGTTCTGTTAAATTAACACTGCTTAATTGACCTTGATCATGAATTATTTATTTGTTTTCTGCCTGCAGAAGCTATTATCGGTGCACACATCAGGGGTGTAACGTGAAAAAGCAAATTCAAAGATTAACTCAGGATGAAGGAATAGTGCTGACAACCTATGAAGGAACGCATTCTCATCAGATTGAAAAGTCTACTGATAACTTTGAGCATATCTTGAGGCAGATGCAAATCTACTCTTCATATCCTTGTAACTAAGTCCCTACATTAAGGTAGATAGAAGAAATTATTGCTGTAGAATATATTAAGATAGCGATTGGTTATTCTATAAGGATAGAAGAAATAAAAATAATAAAGACAAAACATGGAAAAAAGATGGAGATAAAATTGTATTTTATAATAATGTACAAAACAAAACGATTGTTCTGTATTGGCTATGGTGAATAAGATATAAAAAATAATATTGTCTTTTAATATGTATTGTTGTTAAACATATATTTCTTTTAAAAAATATTTTTTTTTGTTTATATGGAGTGTTGAAAATAATATTATTATATTAGTTCTAGTTATAGAAATCAGGATTGACATGAGAAGTTGACTTGAAACTAGATCGAACCCGATGCTTGTGCTAATCTAAATTTAAGAAAAAATAAAATAAAAATTGACTTTACCTAATTATTTCAAAAACTCATGTCAACTATGACTCTCTTAACACATTATCCTGATAATAATTATTTTTCTCTTTACATTTATTTGAACTAATAGTCAACCATGTTTGTGACATGGATCTTTTCATGTGTCAGCCTTTTAATCGAGTTTTAAAACCATGAAATATATAATAATAACTATTTTTATTTTTATATTTAAATCAAATCAACTGGAGTTAGTATGCCCCGTGAACTAGGTCTCGATCAATGACTCAAGTTTTTAAAAAATTGACTCATAAGTTAAAACTAAATTTTAAAATTATGATAATAATCATTTTTATCTTCACATGACTTAGTTGAATAATTTTGAAATAGAAAGTTTTTTATAAGAATATTTTAGAATAAAAAATATTGTCTATGAAAACATGTCCCTTCTATATCTTTTGTTTTAAAGATATAGAAATTCACTTTAAAATTATTTCAAATAAAAAATTATTTTTATATTTCTCTCTTTAACCAAACATATTTTTTTTTAATTTTCATTCCTTATGTTCAAGAATAACAATAATCATGCACTACCTTATTATACACTCCATTTATGTCCATTTGATGAATAGGATTATTGAGAGAATTGATATTAAATTCTATCGTAAGTTAGTATAATAAATTTTAAAATTTCAATTTAATTAAATTTTAAGTTATATAGATTGCTTATGTGCACTGCATTCTCGCTTTGTTAGTTTGTGGCGAAAATCAACATTGCATTGATTTGTAAGGGTGATGGTATTTTTATGAATTTGATATCATCGGCTTGGAGCATTCTTGTTCCCTAGATTCGAGTCATTTGATGGCGCGGCTGTGCCTTGTTTTTCTGGAGTTTGGTGACGGCGGTGGTTATGGGGTTCAGTTGGTTTATGTTTGGAAATGGTGGCCGGCGAGGGATCACAGGGAAGGGATTGTGGCTGTTAAGTTTGGTGCTTAGAAGAAGAAGAAGAAGAAGGAGGAGGTTAGGTGCAGGATGTAAATGAAATTTATAATGCTTTAAAACTCAAAAAAGGCAAATATAATTTTAATTAATTTATCACATGTAAAGGGATTTTTTTATAAAAAAATGTTATCCCACGTATCAAGAAACAATGTGTATTCTCGTGATAAATGGAAAGGAGAGGGGTATTTTCGCGTATTCGATGGTGAAGTGGGTAAAGTTGTAAAACGAATCTGAAATTAAAGGTGGATTAGGCAACACGATCAACAAATATGGGTGGTTGCGTCGTAGCTACAAGCTGGGTCGGTGAATAGCTGATTCACTTCCCCTACAAAAGCCCGTTTCAACAAAGCCCAACAACACTAGCATAAACACACACATATAGATTCTTTCTTGTTTTCCAATATTAAATGCTCGCTTTTTCACTCCCAAAAAAATCATGTTCTCTGACCTTGCTAGCACTCTTTTAATTCAAAATCAAAATTAAAAAAAAATCCATTGTTTATTAAATTATTGTTACTGTTATCAGTGGCCATCCGTCCATGGCTATTCCTCTCGGCAAGTTAACTATTCTCGTCGGTGCAGGTCCGTTAAATTTGTTTGATTTTATGTTTCTAATTTTCCTATTAACTTTTTAACTAATTCTTTTATTTTAGTCGCTAATTGATTTGATTGTGTTTGTTTTTAATTTGGGATGTGTGGAGCAGTGAGTGAGTTTTAGGTTTTTTGGAGGTAAACCCTAGATTTCGATTGTTTTTGTTTGTTTGTTTGTGAACCATGTTGTTCGTTAGCTCTACATTTGAAACGAGGCAAATGCCTGTGTATGTGCGATTACGTTAGGGAGGGGTTTTGTTAGTGTTAGGGACCTTGAGCACTTGATATAAAGTAGGGACTTTTTTCTTTTCTTTTTGGTGTGCTTGCTTTCTTTTGCTCTATAGTTGATTGCAACACTGAGTTGGTGAGGTTCTGAGCTAGCTTGTCTAGTCAAGGTTTATTTTCTGTTGCATTGATGTTATCGGTCATACTTGATCTGCAGTGAAATTACTATGCAGCTCACATTAGCTAGAATTCTCTCTCTATCTCTGTGTTTTCTTACACTTATTAAAGGTGATTCTGCTTCTTGTTAATACTGATGAGTATTATTGTGTTTGAAGTGAATGTAAGCTTTTGGCTTTATATGGTAACAGAAAAAAAAAGCCTGAATCTCTTATCTTGCCACTGGTAGTTGAATTAGTTGATGGGAACGTCGGCTAGTTAGCAATGGGGTATTTAATTAGACAAATGTAGTAGCTTGAAGTGGAATCGTAAGTGTCTTCCACTTTGTAGGCAAAAAAGAAAAAAAAAAGTGAAAATATGCGCTCTTGAGGGGCAACAACTTCCAGTGTGTACAATCTAATAATCATGTTAGCTGGGCCATATCTTATTTAGTTGGAGAAATATGAGTCTGGAATAGGCGGAATGCTGGGGAACGCTCACTTAGGATACTTTAATGGTTGGGGATTATTAATAGACTAGGCATCACTTTGATTCTTTCTAGATTGTTCCATACCCCTAATCCTATCACCAAGGTCCTGATCAAGCTTTCATTGGAAGCCTATTTATCCACCTCTCGCTGTTATATCAACTGCCTTATTGACCCCCTTGCTGATAGTCAATAACTTCATCTCTGTTATGCTTGTCTAATGCTTCTGTCTAGTGTGATCTTAGCCTTCATAAGCAAATTTCTCTCCTTTGTACCTTCAGAAGTTTCTTTTGATCCAAATCAAAGCCATGCTTTGTAGAAATAATTTTCTTACTTAATTAGTTGTCTTCTGCTTTTTAGGTATTCTTGGCTCAGTTCTTGCGAAAGAGGGGCGCATGCCTGATGTTTCTGGTTTTGTATCAGGAGCTTTCAAGGTACTTATATGACTTATTGTGATCTCTTAGAAATGCAAAAAGTTCAATGAATATTTGGGGGTTTATCTTCATTGATAGTAATGATAGTAGACTTGCTTGCAGTATCTCTGTTATTTATGTCTTAACATGTGGGTCATGATCCATTACATCAACCCTATTACCTTTAACTTTGTACTATCTTTACTAGACATGCTTCTGTGTGATTTTTTTTAATCTTTTATTGCTCGTCTTTACTGGCATTTTTCAGTGTCTGTGGTGGAGTGCATTGAAAACCTCGTGTCTTAGGTTTGCATTGTTTCAATTGAGTCATTTATGATTGAGTCATTTATGAGACAATCTTTATCTTTTGTTTAGTTTTTGGGTTCTATTAATGTAGGACCTCATTGAATGCAATACAACTTGAATGTTATTGTGATGCTAGAGCCCTGATTATTTGAGCTCTGCTATATGCATAAAATTTGGTTTGCTACATTGCTTGTAGCATCTGTTGCCACTGATTAACCGTTGTTTAATTGACTCTCTGGATAAGATATTTTGTCAAATACTTTTTTTATTCTCATTACCTATGTCTTTTTAGAAGCTATAACACGATTCAAAATGTAGTGTTAAATTCTCGGCAATTCTTAGTCTACTTCATGCTGATTGCTAGTGATCTATCTTCCAACACAGATTGCTCTCAGGCAACTTAAACGAGATGATTCTACTTCATCAGTTAGCAAGTCTAGCAAGCCTCCAAATGACTCTTTGATGGCTCAGGTTTGCTTGTCAATTTTATGGCTCTTTATAAGTTCTCACCAATTCAAATTAAACTTTCAACATTTTTACATGCTTTTATCTTTTAATCCAATCCAATTGATAATGATTTTGCTTTTGCACTTTCTAGAAGATACTCCAGTAATCTAGTTGTAACTGATAGTGTTGTTGGTAATGACTGATTGCATTTTGAAGTGACTAAACTAAATCTTCTTTAAAATCTTAATCTCATGACAGGGAATTCTTTTTTTTTTTTAATTTGGTAGGAAAAGTAAAAATCTCATAAGTGACAGGATAAGATTGCGGGTAAGAGTAGAAAAGCTCATTTTGCTTTGCTTCCTACTCTGGAAATAATTTATTTTTACACTTTCTTTCCTGACATTTGTTTGGACAACCGAAGAAACATCAGAACTTGTATTGTGTATGATTTATTGCGTATGAACAAAACATCGTTCATCTTTCTTTCATTTTTTTTGGTGAATGTCTGGATTTTAAACAGTCACTCATTGGATCTAATTTTATTGTTCAAGATTTAATTTGTTCAAATATTCTTTTGTAATTATATGTACTCATCATTTCAGGAAATGAATTTTCATTTGCTTCAGGTTGAAGTGTCTGTTAGGGATTGAGAGTACTAGATTACATGTTTTGCAGGTAACCAGCCTTCGACATGAGCTGCAAATGTTGGCATCAAGTAGACCTGTCACAATTGTAACTGCAAATGGGACAGGTTTGGGTTTTGATCCTTCTCTTGCATCTGAAACAGGAGATGAGTAATGTTGTGTCCATCCTGTTTTAACTACACATCTGTGGACTGGACTAGTCAAGGGGGAACTTGAGCCCATTTTTTTGCTTGAAAAATTACTGAAAGCATGATGAGGCTATGTACTCCTATTGTATTGTGCAACTTGGATTTCCATGAATCACGGTCTGCTTCACATAGTTACCATATTTGCGTTGTATTGATTTATCACTCCAGTCAACAGTCTGCTTGAAAAAGTTTATGGCTGAATCTGCACTATATTGTCACATTGAGAAATATGAAATACGCTAAAATAAATTGCTTCTCTCACTCTTTTTTAAAAATTCAGTTCAAGTGTAATATACTATTGTGTTTTGTTTCCTTTCAGTTAAAGTTTTAAGTTTTCTCTTTCAAAAACCCATGACACAGAACAAAATAGATTTTTTGATGTTTCTTGTAATTTCTAATTTTCTTGGAGGGGAGTGGTGCTGCTAGTCCTTCTATGTTGTAGTGTACCTGACAAGTTTATGTGCCTATGGATGTCCTTGTTTTACTCAATTTTTTATCTCCCTTTTTTTTAATTTGGGAGTGTACATCTCTGAACTGTATCAGGTATCTCATCCCTCAATGGTATGCTGTGACAGCTTCACATTTTAACCATCGATTGAAGCTGTCTTATGATGTTCTACATCTGTGCTGTGAACATGAGTTTCCATTTACTTGTTTGTTACCTTTCAATTTCCAATTTAGGAAATTTACATCCTTGAAATGTATCCGGATCCTCAACTGTATGCTCTGTTGTTTCATATTTAAACAACAATCAAATTTGTCTTTGCTGTTATACATCTTTGCACATGAATGCTATTTATCTCTTTGCAACTTCATTTCTGTATAATCTCTTGAGAAATCTTAGACCATGTTCTTATTCTTGATATCAAGTGCTAATCTTCTATATGAGCACCAACTTGCTACTTATTCATCTTGGTCAAGTTCCTGCAATATATGTTAGCTTTGATTATGCACTTATTTTGGACTGTTCTCTGACATTTATATAACATGCAGGTGGTAATAAATATGGTGTAGCTGTTGTGGTGATAGTTGTTGGATATGGCTATGTTTGGTGGAAGGTAATGGTTTCCTTTCTCGATTGATCTTTTGGTGTAATGTGTATAGGCACCATTTTGTCAAACATTACAAGATACCATAAGGATCTAATTCATATTCCTGGTATTAGAACGTTTAATGGAGTATTATTAATACTTAAAAAAATCTTTCTTCCCTTGAGGTTTGAAGTGTCAGGCAACCAAATTCAGCCGTTGGTTAATACTTGAGTTTATTCTCACCATACCTCTTGTTGATGTTTTGAGCTCCATCCTGTCCTTTGGTTTGACTGATGCTCGTCTTATAATTGATGTATATTTTCAGGGCTGGAAACTTCCTGATATGATGTTTGCAACCAGGCGTAGTTTATCTGATGCTTGCACTTCTATAGGCCATCAACTAGAGGATGTTTACGGGTCAATCCGGGTAAGATCTTGAATGTTTTTATTGGTTTTTCAATGAAATAGAACAAGTGCTGAAATGTTTAATTTTGCTTTTGGATTTTGAAATTAGAGCTTTCTTATCCCAATACATGTTTTTTGGTCTGTAGAGTACCAGGAGGCACTTATCTTCAAAGATTGATGGTGTGGACACAAATTTGAATGCCATTGCAGAACTGACAGCCAGTACTCAAGAAAGGGTGGGTCTAGCCTAGATATTAGCTAATTTGTTAGTGCTGAAGTAATACTGATATAAAATGTATGTTGACACATGTAGGTTACGGAATTGCGAGAAGATTCAAGTAGTATCGGTAACGATGTTCGAAATGTCCGTGATGCTGTTGAAACATTGGTGATTAATCTTGATACTAATAATTCTTTTCACTCAATCCAATTTTTAAAATTCATTCTGGATGTGAAATCAGTGACTTATTTGATTTTTTTTTTAGGAACTAAAAATTAGCAGAATTGAAGGGAAACAGGTAATTATTATATCAACATCATATGCAGTGCTATCAGAAATGATTTATTTATTTCAAATGCGGTAGCTGTTATTGATTTCAATGTTATATCAACATCATATGCAGTGCTATCAGAAATGATTTGTTTATTCAACCTGTGGTAACTGTTATCTGATTTGACATCTGTTTAGGATTTGACAACCCTAGGAGTAAAGAGGTTGTGTGACTATGCTTCCAGTTTGGAAAACAACTTACTTGAAGAGAATGTCCAGGCATGTTGTCATCTTTTTGTTTCCTTCTTGCTTTTTCAATACTTTGTTATTTGACTTTACTGTTAACCAAGCTCCACAAAATTCTGCAGACATCAGCTTCCAGTTCGCGGCTAACATTCTCATCAAAGGTAGCTGTTGTTATTGGAGACACCATACCTATATTTTTAAAAGCTAGATAATGTCTGTTTCATTTCTCTTGCTTTGGGTTAGTGGGGAGATCAGTTTGAGATTAGAATTTGATTATTGTTACTGGACATGCCCAGGCCAAATGATGCTTTCTGTTATCCTAATCATTGTCTTTATGCTTAAAATAGCATTGCCAAAGTGCTTGCTATGTTCCAAATATGGTTTCTAGTTCCTACCGTTTTCACTAGTTTTTGTGCTGTTATTAACCAGGCTGGGGCATTACCTGCTCCGTCAAGTGAACCATCAACTCCTTCTGCCTTGAATGAATCTCCAGAGGTTTGTTTACTTTTGAAAACTTTGTTTCTTCTGCTTGTGGCCAGAATAAATTCAGTGAGCTTCAATGATAATTTTTTAATGATTTTTCATATGCTGTGAGCTGGCTTAATGTTCCCCCTTTTCAGTTTGTGTTTTGTCTGAAACTCTTCCCAGCACTTCTAAGAATATAATTACCTCAATTTCCTTGATTTTTCCTTTCTCAGGTTCAAAGGCTCCCTCGCAATGCTGCATTAGCCTCCAGCCAGCAGGTTGAGATTGAATTTCATTTTGCACTTTACATCCTTATTTTATTTATATATTTTCTTGAAATCTAAATTCTGTAATGAAACGTTTCCAGGGAAGTACTGGGATTTCAGGAGTGGCTGAGGTTGCTAGCATCCTTGGGATTTCAAATGGTATCCAAACACCAGAAGTAACAAGTAATGGAACGACTTGGTTTAAACCAGCATTTCTTACGAGAACGCGCAGCGCAATAAACAGTGTAGTGCAACAAACAAGTTCAAGTAAACAGCAATCATGATGATATTTTCCTAGAAAATCATTTTTCTCCTGTGCTGTAATTAGTTTTCTCTGGGAGATGCTTCAAGTTTGGCTGTTACTTGGTGGTAGGAGCCGCCCTATTAACACAAATACCGGAATGGTGCTGAATTTTGTAGAGATGCTCATGCTGTAAGGTTAATATCAAGAACAATTTAGGTTAGAAATACGAATAGTGGATCTTAGAGGGGAAAGGGGGGGAACGAGGTACTTCTTAACACCTATGATAATTTCTGCTTAAAAGAATCATGCCAGAAAATAATGGAACTCTCCTCCTCACGTCTTCAGTTTGAAGGGGGGTTTGTTTTTTGATGCTTTCACTCTTCAAATGTATCACCGGCACGAATAGTTTTAGCGTGGACGATATGTTAGTGTTGTGTATAATGTCACGCTGCCACAGATGAATGCCCTTTTTTTCAAGGTGAGCAAGGTTCCTGCTATGCCATCATGTTGTAACCTGTTAGAGCAGCTAAATATAATAATAATATTTTCTTTTTAATATTTATTTTACATGCTTAATTGCTAGATAAAATGTTATTTTATAAAACTCTCTTTACAAAAATGCTATTACCATGTATATTGTAAAAAAATCGATTTAATAGTGGGGTTATTTTTTTAATAAAAGAATCCTATGTTTGTGTTTTGTTTGCTTTTTATGATATTATCCTATGAAAACCTTTAAACACTATAATTGGTAAAAATATCAATTTATCCCCTCAATAATATCACATATTTAGGGGTAATTTTTAGAATGATTTAATCAAGTCCTTATTTTTTTTTCAAGTTTAGAATTGTAATTCCCTTTAGAAATTGCACTCTAATTTTCAATTTATAAAATTTATTTACAGTTAAGTCATATTTGATTAATCATTTTATTTTAATTTCTAACCAATGATTCTTATATGTGTGACCCATTAAATTTCATGATAAGTTGACTAAATATAAACCATAATTTTAATTAAAATAGATTAAGGTTGACTAAATATAAATCATAATTTTAAATAAAATAAATTAGTTAAATTAGATTATTTTTTTATCAATTCAATAATTGATTTATATAAGATTAAATGCATGCAATGTCTAACAACTTGTTATGATCTCCAAATATTAGAAAAATTACGATTGATTTAACTTATCTTTTTAGTGATAAATTTCTCAGTGTGATTATTATTTTATTATTATTTTCTTACCGACAATACTTTGATTTAGACATTATAATATGTAGTGTGTTTACTATGTTAAATTATGTTTGTTCTTAATATCACAATAATTGATTATTTGAATAAAATTCAAAACTCTTTTTTATTCTCATTTCACTATACACGAAGGATTTACAATTAATTCTATTTGAAAATAAATAAAATATTTTTTCTAATTCTTCTAGAGATAAATATTTTTTTGATTATTTTAATATCTTCATGCAGTTCATGTTATATCCAGTATCTTCTTATTTGTTACATTTATTAGAACAATATATAGTAGTATTAAAACAACACTATCTATATAAGATAATTATAGGTTATTTGAATAAATTCTCCACTATAAGTAAATTTAATTATATTTGATTTGATTCAATTGATAAATAAGTTGAATTCACGAAGAGATAAAATTTAATTGATTTTATTTTCTTATATTATCTCCCTCGTTACATTAGTTTCGACATCAAAGTCTCTCCATTTTAAAACTGTAAACCAAATGGGTCGATTCCCGATTTGTTTTGGTAGCATTTTGAGATATTAAGTTACGTTTAAAATGCCGAGAAGATTGTTAATTGGCAAGGAGATCAATTGCCACAACAGTATATGTTTATTTAATCCAATCTAGGGTCTATGCTATGATGCTACATGACTGGAAAACGTCGACGACAACAAGTAACGAAAAGCAAATAAAATATTAATGGAATGGAATATTCCTGAAGAGAGCTGCAAAAGCACTGCTATTATGGTATGAAATGTAAAGCAACTTTTGGGCCACTTGCTTGAAATAGTTCGTGGCTGTAATCAAAACACATGAACTCTCAACATTTTTTAGTGTGCTTGTATTATTCAAGTCTCTTCACGTAGAGGGACCCTCGCCTTGATAATAAAATACAAATAAAATAAAAAAAAGCCCGACGAAAGTGGTGGCAATCTTTTAATATTATTGAAAATGTGAGGGTTGTCGAGCTTTTAAATTAAATTATAGGGATTAAAATTACTATATGTCAAAAGTTCCGGGACTTCTAGGATAAGGGAGTTCACGGTGCTCTAATATTCTTATTGTAAACTCCATAGAAAACCTAGTACCTTGGCTTATCGTGGTGATTCCATTTCTGTCGATCACGATTCTATTTTTGTAGCGTCATCACTGAGATGGAACTCCAACATTCCATAAGCTATGATAGGAGCCTGAACTCGAAAGCTAGAAACCACCTTATGCAATGCTAAAAGATAAAATATTATTTTGATATCAACACATAAAAATAATTTAAAAAATATAAAAAAAAATGATTTTTTTTTTTAAAATAGAGAATCAATGAAAGCCTAAATGAAGAGAGTCACTTGAGGGATTCCAATATTCCTAGACAGAAGCAGTAAGTTATGATGGGAGTGTGAGCTCAGAAACCAGTAGGAAGCAGGGTGTAGCTTTTTATCCGTATTTTAAATGGAAAAGAGTCGCAGATCATGGGACATTAGGCACAGCCGCGTCCCCTGCAATGAAACCTTGACCAAACCTATGGCAGGATCACAGATGCTTCTTCTAAGTTCTTCTTTCCATGTCATTTAACATATCCATCATATCATTTATATATATATAGTTATATACAATAAGTGTTGTTATCTTATCCCGTTATTTTCCAGGAATAATGTGTGATTGAAATTACTATTATGGTAATTTTATGAAGCTTCTTGATCATGATTTCAGATATTGTTTTTATATATCAATGATTTCTTCAACCTATACCTTTTGATTAAGCTTTTAAAGTATCATGCCCTTGATGAGATATTTATTTAGACTTGTTTAAATAATTTTTCAAGAGAGAAATTTTTTTCTTTATATGGAATTATTGTAATGTCCAGCCTATGTTTATAGTTAAAAGATAACAAGACTCCAGTTATATCAATTTCAACTATAAATAACAATATTTCTGTGTAATCAATTTTATAGGTTAAAGTGTAACCTTTCACCATCAATATGAATTTAAAATGTTTGATCATATCATTAGTCTTGTTTTTAACTATGTAAAACCATCAATATCCAATTGTTTTTTTTAGTAAAGGGTACATGAGTTCTTACATTATATACATTTTGATTTTCAACAAGGATCACATCTCTCTATTAATAATTGTTTTTCATATTAGGCCAGTTGATGCTTTTTGCAAACTACTAGGAATAAACAAATAATGACTCATAAAATATTCAAATTTACTAGAAAGTCTAAGTTTATACAGGTTTAAAATGTGTTTAAAGTAATGATGATGTAATTTTCTAACTAACTTGGACATTAAGTCAATAATATCCTTAGCAATTGATTTGGTTTTATATATTAGTTGCAAGGGATTCCAGCTCAAATGAAGAGTTTTTTTTTTATAATAACATCTTTAGATCCTAGGTGTTCATCACTATTTTAGTCTAATTCAATGTCATCTTTCAATATTTTGTTTGCTAGAAATTGAACTTCTATTTTTTGTTTTTTTTACTTTTTACGAGGTCAGTGTATTCTTCTTTATTTATTTTTTGCTTTGTTACTATATAAAATCCTTCAGTATTTTTTTTTCCACCTCTTAATTCTTTGTCTGATTAAAAATTAATCTCCATGTTTTTTTAATTAAGTTAGCCAAGTTTATTAAACTTGCTCGAGCCCTCAGGCATTTCTTTTTTTAAAAAGAACTTGTGTTGATATAATGTTTTTTTTTGTTGGAAAAATATCGTAAATTAATAGAAAAAGCATGCGTGAATGTTCCTGTCATAATATTCAATACTCCCAACTGCTAGCCTGTCCAACACTTACACGCAGTTTATAAGCGAACACAATGGAGAGCGACTCTCCAAACGACCAAGCCTCTAAAATCAATCTGGCAGCGAAGAAGGTCAAATACAAAACGTGCTATCAAATAACTAAGACAGCACTTGTGTCCAGATTTGGGTTGACTTTGAATCTAGGAAATCCAAATCCAACGGATAAGAAAAGACTGCAACAATCAATCGGAGTTTTTTTTTATATCACAATTAAAGAAATAATATATAATATACAAAATATTCACTTTAAATTATAGAATGATTTGCAAAAAAACCTAAATTAAAAAGAGAGAAGAGAGCAAAAAAATAAAAATAAAATAACAGCAACAACATCAATATTGTTCTAAATATCTTTTGAAAAGAAATAAACCATACTTAAAAATATGACTACTCATGAGATTTATATTATAAATGTAACTGTGATTGTTTTTGAAAATATTTTTTATTTAGAAATATTTAAAAATAAAAATGATTTTTTTTAGAAATCATTTTTGATATGAAATAATCTAAAAACACCATAATTTTTAATTTAAAATATATATATTTTTCAAAATCATTTTTGAATTGTAGTAAGTTATTCTAGTGTATGTTAATGAGGTGTTGTCGTCGTCATCAAAGTTCATTCTGTGCTAGAAATTAAATTATTTTATAGTTTAAAATAGAGTTACATGTCACATACAAAATCTCATAACCCGTAAATAGTAAATATCATTCACAACTTTATCAATAATGTATAATTGAAATAAAAAAATAACGATGCTAATTTCCATAAAAACTCCAAACAATTGTGCGGGAGGGTTCCCATAATATTAAAAAAATAAAAAAATCTCAGAGTCAAGACCAAAGGAACATCATGGAATGAGAAACTCAAGAAACTACTCCCACCTTTCCTTCCCACTGCCTTTCACTTTTTCTCTCTCAAAATTGAAAGCAACAACACGCTGTCCCTTTCCTTACCACTCTTTTTTTTTTTTTTTAAATTTTGTTTTTTCTAAAATCTCTTTTACATTATTTTATTCTCACCACAAAGCCTCAGGCCTAAAAAAGGAAGAGGGAGAGGCTTGGCAAAAGCAAGTCTTTTCTCTTCGCACGCAGTCTCCTTTCCAGTTCTTCGCCTCTCCCTTTCTTTAAACATAACCCTTCCAAAAGTTGAATACATTATCCACTTTCCATGTTACTTTCAATTATTCTTGCAATAACACCGCTCTCTCTCTCTTTTCCTGCCTCTTTGCATTAGCAGACTGCAAGAGCTAAGCTCTCTTTTCCTCCTTCAACACTATTTGGTGCTGCTGCTGCCAGAGATTTATTGGCTGTGAAGTCAACAGGAGTCGTTTTTCTTCACCTTGTTTGCCCTTTTCAGTTTCTCTATCTCACCGCCTCCACACTGCTCTAGATTCTGAATTCTGGCTTCTTTGTACTTCAACCGGCAGTTTCCATCCTCTGGGGCCTCATTTTAAGGATTTCTAATAGCCTGGAGGTTATCAAGACTGGATTTTTGTTTCAGGTACCCATCTCTAGATTTGAACTCTTCCTTTAAAACGATCATTTTAGCTGTTTATGCTTCTTGTTTTAGCTATATAATTCAAATAGCTTAAAAATGGGTTTTTTTTGCTGGTTTCGTTTGGTCTCGCTGTTGCTTGCAATGAGAATAAATTCATTGAAAAAAGGCACACACTACTGTAGTAACTTCTAAACAGTCAAAGTCTCAGGGACACATGTGGGAATAAAGTGGTTTTGACAGCTTTTGCCTAGAAAGAAAAAAACTTGTTGGAAGGTTTTAGGCATGCCCCTCCCCCCCTACAATAATTGTCGCAATTAGATGCAGTCATACTGGCCTGTAACCAGCTCGTAAATTTATGCTCATTAATGAACCTGAAGTTTGCTTTCCCGTTGCCTAAAAGAAAGGAAATAATATGCGAAATTGTTTTACAATGAACAGAAATTTTCTTAAAGGCTTTCTGTGGCTGGGAAGAGAGTGCTGACTCTCATGATGTGACAGGCATCCTGTCTCTTAATAGCATTGAAGCTCTTTATTATTGAAGTGCAATGACTATCGTGGCCCTTTTTCCTTTCCTGCAAATTATTTCCTCCAAATTTTGAACCACAACTACTATTTCTTTTATCCAATTAACTGCATCTGGTCCATATAGATGTGGACACCATGACTTGTGACTCTGATAAACAGATGCAAGCTATTGCTTTATCTACAAGTAAACCACCAACTAATTGTTTGTCCGGGAATATTATGTTCAAACACAAAATGCTTGCCAGTCCTTGTTTTCTATGATCTTTATTCTTGTTGTCTGTTGATATTACGGTCTGTGTGTAATGAATGATTGGCTTGGTGGATCAATCGGAGAAGAATTTGATTGCAGGGTGGGAAAGAGTGAAACACGTTTGCAAAACAAGGATGCTCTATGGGCTATAATTTTAAGACTCCTTGGGAATTAGCTGAATTGGAAAAACAAAGCACTCCTTACTTTACTCAAATTACTGTGTCTAGCAGCTTAAGGGTACCTCACGCTACTGGGTATTGTTCGGTAGACTTGAACCTCGGCAATTCTGGTAATTTCAAGGACAAGTATAAGGATCCCGGGGGCTCTTTAATGGAGTCATCTTCATCTGGATCATCTAAGAGAGCTAGGACACCTAACAATGCAACCCTAGTCCCCTCATGCTTGGTTGATGGATGCGCTTCAGACCTTAGCAAATGCAGGGATTACCATCGGCGACATAAAGTATGTGAGTTCCACTCCAAGTCGTCCCAGGTTTTTATTAAAGGCCAGGAACAACGGTTTTGCCAGCAGTGCAGCAGGTGAGAACTAACATGCTTGTGAATGCAGGGAGCTCTTTGAATTCTAACAACTTTTAACTTTGTGTTAATTAGAGTTGATTTTAATAGAAAGAATGAAATCAGAGTGCAGCATCCTTTTTGTTGAAGTTGCCGTATGCTGTGATTGTTGAGAATTCTGTCTTCATGTTCGCCTGGCACTCTGTTTTTGGTTTGTTTCCATATGCTTGCTGCTGAGTCTGAAACTCTTTTTCTAGATTCATAAATTTGCATGAACACATGTTAGCTTTGGAATAATACTATTATTGGGGTTAACTCACATCCTTTGCTTCAACAAGTGAGACTCTATTGGTTGTCCATCATTCTTTGCATTGCACAAGGTCCCATTCACAATTAATTCAGAGGATATGCTTCCTATTTGCCATCCATTTGACACAATAAGATCAAACAACTAATTTGTTTTGGTATGATTGCCTGAAGCGATCCTATTAATGCCACTCTTCTGTTAGGAAGAGGTTTAAAAGGAACTAACTGGTTGATAAAAGCGTAGTTTATGCAAGCTAATTGGCTATGAAAATATTTTGCGCTACCATAGATTAAAATCTGGTGAGGGGAAGGATATTTATTTTCTCTATATAGGTTGACTTTGTCGAATGCTGCCGATAGTGTTTGGCAGCTTAATAATCCCATGTAGTTCTAGGCTAAAGCTGTATCTCTATGGTCTATCCCGGTCACCCATACCCTCGAGGTTAGGGGATTGTGCCTATGGTCTTTCAGGATCGGTCACCCATTATAGAAAGAAATTGTTCTGGTCACAGTTTTCTTTTGTTGGTGTGAAATATTAATGCTATTGATTTCTCCTTTTCACAGGTTCCATTCGTTGGGGGAGTTTGATGAGGGAAAGCGAAGCTGCAGAAAACGTCTTGATGGACATAATAGGCGTAGAAGGAAGCCCCAGCCAGATTCACTTTCAATGAATTCTACAAGGATATTTTCCAACCAAGGTTTGAATTTTAACATTGAGAAGTTGTGTTTGTGTTTGGAGAGTTGTCTCTTTCCCAGCACTCAGTTTGTCTTATAGTACAAAAAAAATCGAAAGGACTCCAAAACTATTGGACATTGTTGAAACACACTGATTTACTACACTGCAGGTACTAGATATCTACATTTCGGTAGCTCTCAAATATTTTCAACCAGTGCTATGAGCACTGCTTGGACTGGAGCTGGAAAAGCTGAGAGTGATCCAATGCTTTATGCTAGTCAATCCTCGATGAACTTCGGTGGCAGAAAAAGTCTTTTTCCTGGTTCCTTGTCTCCCAACTATAAAGGAGGAAAGCAGTTCCCTTTTTTACAAGGTACCAGTTCCACACTTCCTGGAGATTCTGTTTGTCTCAATGGCAATTCCACATTAGGAAATATTGGCAACAGCCAGAAAATGTTCTCTGATGGGTTAAACCGAGTAATAGACTCCAGCCGTGCTCTCTCTCTTCTGTCATCTCCACCATCTGAGACTCGGGAGATTGGTTTGAGCCACATTGTGCAGCCTAACCTGAACCCTCCTGCTCAGTCCTTGATCCCGAGCTTGAACTATAATGATGCCCTTGGAATGGAAAGTGAGCCAGTAGGACCTGCTTTAATATCTGACGGGAGCAGCAATTCCAACCCCCATGGTCAGCATCTGTTTCTGATCGGATCCGATGGATTATCTGCAAGTGGATCTCACCAGACACTTTCCTTCTCGTGGAAGTAGTACATCTAATCTCCCCAACGGATCTAAATCTTACCGATAAAAGAATTTATTGCTCTGAGTTCTGAGACTGTTAAGATATTCCGTTTTGTTTGTATCACCACTCCAAACAACTGTGGTAATTCTTAAGAACCGACAACACTGTAATGTGCACGCATGTATTGTTTTGCTCTTGGACTTTAAATGTATGTACCTAGGAAAAAAGAGGGGAAAAAAAGAGGCCACGCCAATGGTGCTATCCCAGTGTCAGTCTTGCAGAAGTCGACGCAGGATGCAATTCTGTAAGACACTTTTGGTGTAATTGTATTTGAGGTTTCGCTTTTTAACAGGCACTCGCTGTGTATCACATATAATACTATCTGATACCCGAGGATCTCAAAATATGGAGATATCCAACAAGTATGGATCTCAAAATGTTTTTTTTTTTAAAAAAGAAAAAAAGCTACAAAGATTTGATAAAGAGATGCTGTGTGATTCAACTTATCCTCAAGTAACATGAATCCTTCCACTGTCATGTAGCTGCCTGCCCACGGAAACTTCCATTCCCTTTGTACTCCGATCAACAGTTCGAGTGCCGGGACACGAGGGCTACCGGAATTGTTGCCTGGCACCCCATCAGTTCTTCAGGAATTTGCTAAAAACGCAGCAAACTATGTGTTTTTGAATCGTAAGTTAATTTTGCTGCATTCTCTTCCACAGGTAATGTAATGCTTGCTCTGACATTGTCATTAGACAGAACTACTTCTTGCCCCCCCAGCCATGTGTGTCATAAATTCTCATGTTAAAACTCTAGTGTGAGTTTGACTCCAAGGTCATGAAATCTCTCCCAGATCTACCTCCACCCAGTGAGAGCCAGAGTCTTGTCACTTCTCAATAACTTTCATGTGAACTCGACAAATCAATTTCCAACACAGATGATGACTCCAAAACTATACTATATATTAGTGAGTTTTTTATATAAAAAACAGTACTTTTTGCAGACAAGCATGATTCTGAGGTTATGCTGTTGTGAATAACATAACCTCAAAAACCTTAAATGGCCACGACTGTTTTAAGTTGTTTTAACTATATTTTTTTATAAAATAAATAAATAAAAATGAAACCAATGAATCTATGTTATTTCTTAAAAATATTTCTAGAATTATGTACAATATTATTTTGACCAGTGACAGTTAAAAACGAAAAGAAAAATAAATTAATTTGTGACTTTTGGTTGAGGTGCAGCATTTAGCATTTTTACGCAGCAAGAAAGACATGAACCATCCCCAGGGAACGCACCTTAACAGTACCGATCGATGAATTAATCTCTCTCTCCCCCCGGCCAGATGACTGAAAATATTTTAAAAATATATAATTTAAAATAAAATAAAAATTTAAAATTCAGTAATAAATACTGATATAATCTGTTCCAAGAACCAAGGACAATCTGACAACCTCTGCAAATATATTAATGTACTCAAGATCAGACAGCCTAGACCGTGTAATGCATTGATGTATGACCTGGCAGTTCGGTTTTTAGATGGAACTATATACGGGGCGTGGGGTTATATTATTGAAACTGTGTTTTTTTTATAAAAAAAATCATAATTTTTTTTATAAAAAATATTTTTAATATTTTAATATTAAAATAATTTAAAAGTATTAAATAAAAAATAAAAACAATTTTTTTTAATTTTTTTTAAAACACTCAGTGACAGACAATACTTAGGTGCCTAGCTCGAATACTAAGACTCGATGACTGCAAAACTTTGTCTATTCTAGATCTTATACACGTGCTACGGGAACAGGTTATTTTTTAAAAATATTTAAATGTTTCACTAGAAAACTGTTTTTATACGTATATAAACAATACAGTCCGAAACAGATCTCTTCAAAATAAAAATAAAAATATAGTTTTAATTGGAAAAAAATCAACCCGAATGAAATTGATTTACTTACTTTAAAAATAAAAAATCTCAAATTTGTTTTATAAAAGCTACATGCATAGCAGACTTTTAATTTTAAGTAAAAATAATTAACCCTTCAAGCTATATATTTTTTTTATAATAATTTAGATTATCTTTTGATCAATAAGTTGATCAATAACGCAAAGTGATATTTACGCATCTAATTGACTCAAAGTCTCCAAACACAACAATCCACTACTTTTTATATTTATTCTATGAATTTTAACTTCAATGATGCTTCATTTTTTATTTTATAAATATCTATCAATTATATTGCATCAGTGAAACTACACATTTTTCAATAATGAGAACTAGTTGAGATTTAATATTTTTTTCTAGTATATAATACGGTTAAACACAAAAAATACCCCTTTTCATTAGCTCACTTACAATATTACCCTTTAACTTATTCAAACTATCAATTTTACCCTCAACATTGTTAAAATTTTCAATTTCAACCTTAAATCCAATATGTATTGAAAATATATAACAAAATTGCCAAATTTTAGGTGTTTTATAAAATTATGAGATTAAGGAAGGGAACTCGTCAAGATCTCAAAAATTACGTATTTTATCAATAAAGATTACAAAAACAAGCACTTGAAAATGTAAAACGGGTGATTTAGAGGGATTTTTTTCATGTTTTTTTCTTTCATTTCATGACTTAATCAAGTACCAATATTTTTGATACACATGAATTTAGTGAATTTTCAAACCTAATATTTTTGGTTTCAACTGTGCACCGAGCCTAAATAGATGGGGGTTTGATGAGTTGTTCAACTTACCTGACATACTAGAATTTTGCTACGTGCCGAGTCTAAATACACATGAATCTCGCGAGTTATCAAACTCAATACCCTTGAGTTTAGCTACATGTTGAGCCAAAACAAACATGGATGTGACAAGCAAATAAACCTAATATTCTTGGGTTCAACTATGTGCCGAGTCCAAGTATATATGAGTCTAATGAGTTGTCAAATCTAACATCTTTGGGTTTAGTCATGTACTAAGCTTAACACAAACGTGTGTTTGTGAACTTTCAAACTTAAACCTCTTGGGTTTAACTACATGTTAAGCCAAAATAAACATGAATTTGACAAACTACTAGATCTAACACCATTGGTTTTAACCACATATTGAGCCCAAATACACATGGGTTTAGCAAGTTGCTAGACCTTATATCTTTGGGATCAACCATGCGTTGTGGTGAAATAAATACGAGTCTAGTGAGCTGTCAGACTCAATATTCTTTGGTTCAGCAACGCGTTGAGTCCAAACAAATATGAATTTAAAAACCTATCAAACCCATTGCATGTGGGTTTGATATCATGTCAAATTTAAATGGATATAAGTTTGACAGCTACTATAGGCCCCATGACTCATGGATCATGAGGCTTTGTTTGTTTTTTATTATAATTTTTTATATAAAATGTTAATGTCATAAATACTCATCTCTTTACACTCTAAGTGAATAAAAGTTTTCAAATGATCTATCATATTTCTATCGCCGTTAATATTATGTAAGAGGTCTTTATCTATTTTTAATATGATATAAGAGATGTTTATTCTTCTTCAATACTACCAGAAAAAATAACTTTTTGATATCTCTATTCAAGTGGTATGACAAGGTTTAAGAGTTATAAATAATCCCTAACCCATCAAAGTAAATGGTTCATAATTTCTCCTCAATATATTAATACTTTAATTCTTAAAAAAATTATCATACAAGAACAAGACCAAGACCAAGAACAAGAACAGGAACAAATACTTCTGTTATTGGAATTTCAACCCCTTACTAACAGGAACAAATACTTCTGTTATTGGAATTTCAACCCCTTACTAATAAATCATTGATTCTATAATCAAAGTCTCTAAAACCCATTAAAAAATACATTTTGCAGGTTTTGAACTTTCTACCCGCAATCATCTTCTTTCTGAGTTCTGTAGAAGAAGATATTTACAATGATACATGATTATCCACTTTTCAAAAACAAAAGATGTTTATTCATGAGCATATTTGACTTTGAAACATCATTAACATATATATAAACTCAATCATATCCATTTAATATGCCAGACCGTGGTGACTTTTTTCCTCGTAAAAACGATGGAAATTACTCTCTTTGCTCGGGAAGTCCCATGAAGAAAAAAAACCTTAACAACACAGCATGAACACGTTAATATCATCATGTCATCATGTCATGAATCATCAAGAAGAAAAGACATGCAAGAGACAAGGGCGGTTTCCTTTCGGTTGAGCGAGTCACCGTGGATCCTCAAAAAGCCCAGTGTATATCCGCGTCCTTGGAGTGGCGGTCTGCAAGATAAAAGATAAATTCGTTTTTTATGCTCAAACACGCCTCACCAATTTATCATTGATTCACTCACTCCTCTTTGGACCGTCTCAAGATGGTTTATGCTCCATCACATCACCGTGTAAGATACCATCAATCTCAAAGCTTTTTATTTGGAGGAAAACAACAGGGTGGGTCCTTCCATAATTCTGTTTCACACTGTATTTTTGAAAAAAATAATCTTTTTTATTTATTTTTTTAAATTTTTTTTTGGTGTTTTTATATCAAAATCAATATCAAAAATATTTTAAAAAAAATACCACAATCACACCCGTAAAACATATAGGTCATGATGAAGTTTGATGACCTGGCGATGCCTTGTTCAGAGAGAGTTCCACACACACACATAAAAGAGAAGAGAAGAGAAGGAACCCCGTATCTTCTTAATTGTTATGATGTGTTTGGCAGGGAAGTATCGACTCCTAATTCTCCACAATCCGTATCTTAGAAAATAATTCAAATTAAAGCAGCTCAACATGTACATGGGGGAATATAATCCAAACCCTTCATTCAAAATCTTGGACCGAAATGGGCGGTGGGCCAACAATATGTTTCATTCTTATCTAAACCCACTTTTGCCCAGTTCACACAGGCCATTGCACTCTAATTTGGCCATTTATTGCCCAATCAAAAGACACCAAATCACCATAAGGAGGAAAACTATCCCATTTCTATAAATATAAAAAAAGTGGAGGGTATATTTGGAATTTACACGACTAGAATCGGACGCCCAAAGCAGTGCCGTTTATATCTATATATAAGCGCAAATGCCTCCATGGAACGAACACCGGCAAGAAATATTGTAGCCCATTTAACTCCTACTAGCTTCCACTAGCTCGGCAACAGATGGAGTCAAAACACAGAGGATCGAGTCAAGGGTTCGTGAGAGGTAAGCTGGTCAGGTCCTTGTTTCGAGCCACCAAGCCAGCTTCTAAGCCAGTGCAGTATAGCAGCAAGGTCAGCCCAAGCGCGTGTACTCATGAAGATTTTCCCACTCGCCGGAGCTATTACGCAAACCCTCCATCAATCCAGAAGGTCTCCGCCGCTATGGTGAGAACCTTTCCAGACATTGGTGGTGACGAAAATGTAGACATGAAAGCTGCCACCTACATTTCGTATGTTCGAGAGCGATTCAAGCTTGACAGAGCTGAGTTGGAGGCATTGTAAGATGTAGCAAGAGTCACTCCCTAGTGATCGCTGAGTCTGAGTTAGAGATCAACTCGTTTCTTTCACATACTGAATTATGGCAATGATTAAATAATACATGCAGCCTTGTATCTGTATATGGGGCGTCTCTCTTGTTATTCATATATAGTTTTATATATCCACGTTCACTAAAAAATAATACTGCAACATATATAAAAGAATTAAATGGTGAAAAAACTGGAAGGGAACAGATTGTAAGATAGTTTATTGCTTGTAGGTTTTTTTTTAAGAAATTCAAATGTAATTGTGATTATGAAAGTGGAAAAATAATCTTTTTGAAGTTCAACACTAATCATGGAGTGGATTATGACTAGTTACGTACCATAAAATAGGCATGGGATTGGTTCATCCGGAAGCATAGTATATAAAAATGCACAGCCAGTCTTCAAAATCAAAGTGGATGAACAATTAAAAAATATATAAGCTGATCAGAATCAGTGCCTAATAGTGTCTTCACAGATAATGACCTATAACTATTAGGATAAAGAACATGTTCCCGTACATATAATAAAGCTAACCAATTAATTATTTAGACGTGGACCCGGAACATTTTATCAAAATATACCACAGAAAATCATTTGCTCTGCAGTTGGAAAGCCTTATCAGTAGTGGGTTTGTGGAAATGTTGCCATTTTCTTTCAGGGAACGGAAAAGGAGATGAGTTTCCCTGAGATAAACTTGATTCACAAAAGTATCGGGAATCGAAGCTTGTAAGGTTGGCGAAATTCTATTCTGTGTTTAGTATTATGAAGAGTAAGTTTTATTTGAAAATATATTAAAAACATATTATATATATTTTTTAAAAATTTATAATCACAAAAACAACAGCAATACTAAATTCACAAAGCCGGTTGTGGCCTGTGATGTAAACCCACCAACAGCCCATTTAAGCTCTCAAGGGCCCGCTCAAATCCGATGCACATTCTTTTCTTCTTCTTTTCTCCAATCACGGCCAGTTGTGGCTTGTATGATCTTCTTAGATTTCAATAGAAGTAGGTAGATCCAGATTGAAATTTCTTACCACCTGGGGCCAACGAGTTTGTATTACGTTTGTCAAGTCGTGGTTTCAACCCGGAAGTGGAATTGTTTAACCTCAAGAATCAAGACACTGATCCACTGTTGGGCAAAACTGATACATCCAGGTATTAACTAATGTTTAGAGCCAGGGGACCTCCTCTAAACATGTTCTTATCAGAGACAGGAAAAAAACTAGGGTTCTTTTACTCAAGTGTGGATTAACAACCGCAACCGCAGGTAAAAAGGAATAATGATATTCATTAGTGGTTCCTTTTGCTTTTGATTTGGATGGCGAGAAGAATATTTTAATTTGCTAGTTAAATAGATGAAGATACGAATGTTATTTTTTTTATTAATATAAGCGGTCGAATTAATTTATATACCTTGACTAATTTTACAGATTTTAAAATTAATAATTCATGCGAATGCTATTGGTTTCATAGGTGGAAGAGCATAGAGCAATAAATTGAACTTTTAATGCGATTCTTTTACCTAACAATCAACAGAAGAAGATATGCACGTCTCTGTTCATGCACTGCTTCTCCCATGTGCGTGGTACGGTGTGGGTTGAACTTTGAAGTAAATGCAAAGTGGGCGAGGTGAACCATTTATTAATGCAATGTCACCATCACTCACTCTATCATTAATTATTATTATTAGTAGTAGTGTAAATACTTATAATAGAGAATTTGCACCATGGAGCCTTTTGCAATTCATGTTCCCCGTACATTTATTTTCTAAATTCCATTTTGATATAAACATTTATTTTTCTAGTATTTAGTTTTTATTTAAGCTAGATTTTAGTAGTAAAAAGAAAAGGTCTTCATTGACATACTTTTGACCATATAAAAAGTTAATTTTGGTATCGATGGATTTTATTTGATAATAGAAATTTATCATATAAACTATTTACCTTTAAATTTGAATAAGATAGATAATTTAAGTTCGACAAGTTTTTTAGTTTTGGATTGTTTATGAACTTTCTTGGTGAATATTTAGGTTGTCCAAGGTCACATGCATGTTTAACAAGGTGTTAAGAGTGTTTTTATAGATATTTGAGGTCACAAGCGAGTTGAAAAATAAATTTTATTAAAAAAAAATCATAAGCTCCAATCTTTCAATCATTACAGTGGCTAAAATTTAAGTAAAAACAACCAACACATCGCATTCTCTTTTTTTTCAAACGAAATAGAGGATGACATGCTTATGTCGTCCCCAAGAGCGTGACGTGGTGACAAACAACATGAGATCTGTCTTGCTGGTCCCAAGTTCAAGTCAGGACGTGCTCACCTTATAAAAGTCTGAGACAACTGAGTTTTACTCGTTTAACTCGAGCCCACAAATAATGTGTAAAGTGGGGTAAAAGGGGTGGGTTTCCTCGAATAATAAAAAAGACATGCCTATGTCTAAATAAATTTAGCTTTGATATTTGATCCTGGGCTTAAAGGCCCGCACGCCTAAGATTTTTTAAACCTAGAAGGATTGGCCAACCAAGTCAAGCCCATACACTTAAGCCTTTTTTTCTTTTTGAATTTTTTTTTGTATGAGTTATTCTTTATTATTACATCAATCTTCATGAGATAAGTTATCATGAGCAAAGTCTATATATAACTGATATCACTAGATAAATAAGCAATTTAACATTTCAACATGTATATATATACACCAATTCATTAAATATAATCCTTTTCACGAGTGCATGCAAGACCATCATATAAAACAAAAATCATATTTTCTTGAAATTTTGTTTTAATCAAACTATATTTTTATGGATCTTTCGAGTTGGTTTTTAGCCCATAAAGTCAATCATATCACGTCAAGTCAACCCCACATAATTTATTTATTTTTTTCTATTAGAGAAATAGCAATATGTAAATTTTTTATCAATTCCAAGAAAAAATTAACTCAACTTGTAATGTAGCGCAACTCGATAATATAGTATAACCTAAATCTCATACAATTATTAATAACTTTTCTCCATTGACATTATTATTGATGCATGTCTTTTCACATTCGTATCTTAGTTTACATGTTATTTATTTATTTATTTATTTATTTATTTATATATTTCGTTAATAGGTTGCAACTTTTATAATTAACCTATCTTGTAATTTTTATCATCAAATTCATATTCTCGAACTTTTTAAATCATATGAGCAACAACACATACTATTTATCATCACAACTCATAAATAATTTTATGTGTGTCTATATATATATATATATATTTTAATAAATTCCTTGCAATCACAAAACGTTTATACAGGAATAGGAATGATGCCATATTTCAAACCAATGGTAACCAGTGTGACATGCATCATGCTGCATGCAGATTAGATATATTTTTTTTCTTAATCATTGACAATTTCTCTCCGTGATGTTGATCATCAACCTAAAGAGAACACCTATAGACGCTGATAATATTTTTATCAACCAATCACTATATCAGAAGAATGGCGCACCTGGACAAAAGAAATGCATGACAGCTGGAACTGGTGGAGTGTTTCCAGGGTTAAAGACTTTAGCTTAAGGGTCAGAAAACCAACCCCGCTAGATGGATGTGACTTCCTTAAAGATGTATCCAGAATCAGTATCTTATCCACGTGCCATAACTGTTGACGTTGATGCTGTTTACCTTAAAATGGAATGAAATCTGGCGTTGATATGCTATTGGGGTGGCCCACTTCACCGCCTCTTGGCTAGTGGTTTCCACTGTATTTTCCTGGTCCCCGGTGGACCATTAAATTAGTTTCACCAACCATTTATCTTCGATTAGAGAATCGTGTTATCAAGTTGAGGTTAAACTTGGATATGAATCAGCTTTTGAAAAGCTGAACTAGATTCACTGTATGTTTTAAAGTTTTTTTTTAAAAAATTATTTTATTTTATTTTAAATTAATTTTTATGGTATTTTAAAATTATTTTGATATACTAGAATCACAAATAAATTTTAAAAAATAAAAAATATATTATTATGATGTATTTTTAAACAAAAAATATTTTCAAAAACAATTTAAACTATACTACAAGCAAGCACGAAAAGGGATCGAGTCAGCTTTCTTAATCTTATCTAACATTGAACTAGAGGCCTGTTTAACATTGAACTGCCGGAGTAGAACCCGATCAAATGAATTTCAGATGATCAGTTCCTTCTTGAATTACGTGAAGGGATCGATAGCTTTTGCTCAAGAAGAATTAATTCGAGAGTCACCAAAGGGTAATAGATAAGAAAAGTTACGCTCTTTTTTGTATATATATATTAATTTATAAATGTAATCCACCATTTAATTTTACTATTTCATGTAATTTGCTTGGTATTGGATTCTCCGACGTTTCACCACATCAGCAAATTCTTGAACACGAAGTCAAAGTAGTCAAGGACACCGCGGCCTCAATCTTTTAACCCCTTGAATAGCAAGCAAATAGGCTGCTAATATCAATCAGTATGTGCCACATTTTAGAGAAAAAGCAACAAATATGGCTAGGGAAGATGATTAGTATTGGGGAAAAAATCATAAAATGACTTGAGATTGTTGATATGTAATATTTAGAGAGTGATTATTTTTAATTTTTTTCGTAACATCTTAACCTTTCGAGTTAAGATATATATTTTTTTAACTTGATATCATAATTTAAATATTCAAATACTTATAATTTCAAATCTCATCATTTTTATTTTATTTCAAACAAATAAAAAGTATTTATATACTAGAGAACTCATCAACTTACTCTTAAAACAAATCTTTAACAAGACGTACTGATATAATGTATTTTAAATTATTTTTTAAAATATTTTTATATACTAATATCAAAAATAACTTTTAAATAAAAAATCATTTTATATATTTTTAAATGAAAAACTATCTTAATCACATTATATCCATCGCGTAATCGGTATCAAATTTAACAAGGAAGTAACTTCATTGGTAGAACGTAGGCTGCCTCCTCTTATTTTCTAGGTTTACAGCTGTATTCTTTTCCTTCCTCTTTATGCTGATCAATTACACAGCGGGTGCTTATCATTTCGTCTTGCTTGTCCGAAAACATTACCTGAGAAACTTGTGATTATTGCTTTTGACCATGGAATTTAATGAATTTCCATTATCGATGAAAAAAACCAAAAAAATGTACGACGCCGTAATTGGAGACTTTGAAATTTATTGGATGACGAAGAGTCTAACCCAAATACCTATATTATTGAGAGAAAAAAACTTAAGAGCTTTGAATTTTATATTATAACATATTTTTTTAATAAAATTTACAAGGCTCATTAATAATTTAATTGTAAAAAAATATAAATGATGTGGTTCAAATTTATAACTGTTTAATTATTAAAAATATAAAACTATATAAAAAAATTATTTCAATTAAAAATATCAAGTTCTTAGATAGAATTTTAAAATATAATTTATATTATACATGAAGATCTTTCATTTTATAGCTTTTACAAGATTAAGAAAACTATAATAATCAGTCATGTCTTAATTTATAGATTATAAAATTACTCAATGAATAAGAATAAACTAGGTATTTGACTTACGATTAGCTGCAGATTATACTTATTATTTTATTTTTTATAAAACATAAGAGAAATGTGAAACCCGGGCTAATTTACTAAGCTCACAGCTTAAATTATGCATCCAAGTAGGCTTCATAATATTTTTTTTAAAATATATTTTTATCTAATGTTATGATAATAAGGATATATTCTATAGAAAAGCACGAGGGATTGTACTAAAACTTGCTAATATTAAAACAAAAAGGTTATATTCTTATTTAAAAACAAGATGAAAATTGAATGTTATCGAGAGGATTTTGGTTTGGACTTTTTCCCTGTAAACAAATGAGAAAATAAAAAAAAAGTCGTAGCTAGTGGAAGATGATTCCATGTTTTGCATGCCATGTACGATTTTGCTGATGGTAAGCACTAATCACCCCATCTTCGGCTGTCAAGCACAGGATTTGCACCATCACTGCCTGGCTGATACGCAAAGTTCACTGGACCACTTCTCAGCGCTAGAAAAAACTGAGCTTTCGCATGAGGGATTTGCTCTTGTCATCGATTCTGTATGGGGCCCCCGCCTTATGGTTTGCGATTTATGGAGACTTATTATCAGAGTTCTTCTCCCTCCGATACCGAGATGCTCCACAATTCAACTCAAGCCAAGATATCCATCTGTTCGACGGGATTTTGATGGTCTGTATTCTGAAATTGCAGCAAATTCATGTTTGCTTATTCAAATCCTCTTACCTCACTAATTAAAAAGGCACCTGTTTTTCTCTAAGAAGGAAAATGATAAAATATGGAAAACAAGTATTAGAAAGTGAACAGCTTCACCTTGTCCCACAACAACTAGCTTGGTCAAAGAAGAGAAAAAATCATCCATTTTTGTTAGGAATGTGATTAAAGTGGTCACACACACACACACATACTAGACAAACAAAGGATCTTTTATACATGAAAATTGCTATTTAGATGCTTATTTATGATTTACAATTCAATAAAATCATGAAAACTTTAGGATTGAACTGGGGCTTTCCTTAGCTACATATTGAGTTAAAATGTAAAGGTTTTATCTTTAGCCGTGATCGTTCTTACAAAAATAAATCCAGGATCATTCAATGTTGAAGCTAATGAGATGTAATAAGCAAAAATATAAGAAAGTGTAAGGAAAATGAGAGAGTATGTATATGAGTGTTGTAAATGGTTGAATTATTCAATGTTTTATGTTTACCCTAATGACCTTAAACTATTTATAGAGATTGATAATGTCATCTCATCTTGTAAAGAATAGTGTAATGATAAAAAAATACCTCAAAAGTTAAGTCAATGATTGTTGTGCATGTTATGTTATTGGTGAAAAGGTTAATGTTTGTTAACATGCATGAAAATGTGGAGATTCTTGTGAAGACATGGATATTTTAATGGAGTTATGGAGATTTTACTGTGAAGATTTAATTGGAGACATGAATATTCATTTAAATACATAAAAAAATTGTCTAGAGACAGAGAATTCAACAAAGGCATGAAGATCTCATCATGAGGATTTTATTGGCGACATGGCAATCTGTTTTGATACATAGAGATATGGAGAAACACTACTATTTTTATTGAAAAAATTTATTTTCTCATTAAAAATAAATATATAATTTATGAGAAATATATGATCTCATTAAAAATATCAGTATAATATTTTTCAAATAAAAAAAACGTGTTACACAACTGATCATGCATTGCATCACAGCTAGTTGAAGGAGATTTTTTTTCTTTATCCCCTAAACAGAAAAGGCAATTTCCCACATTTTTCACAATCACGTGACTTCTGTTACGGGTCAAAAGAGGCCAGTCAACCAGGCTCGGGTTAAGCTGGTCAGCATTGCAATCAAATATCAATGTTCTTCACGCTATGTGTTCTTCCTTTTTAGGGGAAGTCCTCCTTCTTACCCCAACAGATTATGCATGTGGATTTCCAGTGCATGATGAACAAATTCCTCTTTTTCTTAAAAAAAAATAAAACTTGTCAGATTAAATAATGAACATATATATATATATATATATATATATATATGTTCATTATTTTTGAAAACTAATATATTTTTGAGACCACGATACAGTCAAATTATCACAGCATGCAAAAGACGGTAATTACACTGCTCTCAGTTAATTAAATTTCCAAATCCCATTGAATGACTCGTTGTGGGGGTGCAAAGAGTACGTAAAAGTGTTGCCCACAATGGTAAACTCGTTGAAATCCTATAAAAATCTAAAAACTTTCATAGCTAAACCTGAGAAATATTAATTAATTGACCACACATGCAAGTCTATACCTAATGAGCCGGACAAATTGTTGGTACGTCGTAGACACAACAACCACTTCTAACACATAAACAAGGTAATGATAATTTGGCTCGTCTTGATGACATCACCTTGATCCTTTAATTACTCTATATATATATATATACATGTCTCAACAATATAAGTTAAAAAGATGTCATATAGTATTCAGGAGTGTTTTTTTTTTAATTTCAGAAAAAATACTTTAGATCAGTCTCCGATCATAAATCTCTGCCTGGACAAACAAACATGACCTGAAATGGATATGCATCGAGACAGGGAGTACTGGAAAAGCTTGGACAATACACACACACACACATCACCTGGTTGTAATTACAATTATATAAAACTTAAACCGCAGAGGTTTTTTAAGGTTCAAAATTAATAATACCCCTCCCCCTAAAACGAGGTAGTTTAGTTCAATCTTTTTGTTTTGATCCTCCATTTTATGAAAAGAAAAGATCAATATTGGTTGGATTTTCTACGTTGTATGGAAGCGTTAGTGCTAATTGGGAAATATTAAAAACAAGCGTCACATAATATTGTTAATTACCCGTGCAGGCACGCTTGTCCGAACTCTTATCACACCAGGTTAGCTAGGTCATGAGATTGCTCTAAATATTAAGAGACGCTGCTGCTGCTGAATTTTATTGGCGCCCACTTTTTCTTGTTTAAAACAATGGGAGATCCACAGTGAGAGGAGTTGATGACGTGGAATATCGGTCGGAATAGGATTCACGACAG
Source organism: Salix viminalis (assembly GCA_029228465.1). Taxonomy (NCBI): domain Eukaryota; kingdom Viridiplantae; phylum Streptophyta; class Magnoliopsida; order Malpighiales; family Salicaceae; genus Salix; species Salix viminalis. The sequence goes on from CM055426.1 coordinate 1,085,020, forward strand.
TGATGTGGTCAGCTAGTCATGGTCGAACACTTGTGGAATAATGTGGTTAAGAGATGATTTCATAGAGAAGAAGATCTAGATTTGTAGCCAAAGTGTACCGGATAATTTCAATCTTTAAAAGCTACGTCTATCATCATGCTATTTTCACTTTAGAAAAATTAAAAATGCTGGCTAATATTCCGTCGACATATAGAAAAGATACTGCTGGTATTGAAAATTGCCGACATAAACGAAAGTGAAATACTAATGTCAGAAAATAACTCCTCGGGGTTTTTATTCCACCGGCAATTTTCAATTCCGGTGGAATTTCAACAGAATATTTGACTCTAAAAATCAGTTTTTACCACCAATTTTCCATCATCGCCGTTTATTCTTTCAATTTAATATTCCGCCAACAATTTTGTCAACGAGTTGCTATACATATCTCACCTATAAAACAAAAAAAAATAATAATTCAAGTTTCAAAATTCAATTATCAATTTTATATCAGTGGCAACTATCAAAACACTCACAATAAACGTTTCTTCAAACTTATTCACAAGTGCCTCGTAACTTTTTTTCTATCATTTTTTAAATTGATTTCATAAATTAATTAGTTTTTATAATTTCAAAAACTAGTCACTTAAATTTAAAAATTATTTATCTAACCTTAAAATTTATCTATCAAGCATTTTCCATATACATCCAATCATAATGGTCACAAAACTAACTCCATTTAAACCACAATTCTTCAAATGATCACTTCATCACAAATGTGTTGAACAAGCAACTTTAACAGTGGTAAACCTGAAGAACAATTTGAGAAAGTTATTTTCATATATAACTATAAAAATTAAAATAATTCAATATAAATAATTACATAAAATTGTCATTCTTCTATTTTTCCATTCATTTTCTTGAAATGGGTTTTATTAATGAAAGGATGTCTAATATGTTGTTAATGGTTAATCTTTGGTTGATAACTTTTACATTGGTGCCTCTTCATAATTCTCCCTTAAATTAATAGCACAATCACCAACATTCTTACTCGATGAAGTAGAAGTGTTACATTGAACTTGGACTTTCTTGAAAACAAGGTACCTAAAATAAAACAATGGACACATATTAGAAAAGTATACAACAAAATTATTCAATACATATCTTATGCATTTCTAGTTTTGTTACACAATTACACATGACATTAAAACTTGATGTAAATAATAGAACTATAAATGATATTTTATTAATAATTCAGAATAACAAACGCAAACCAACTTGAATTGAATTTGAGGCATTTGGAGTTATGTTTGGAAATACAATAATTTTATTTTTTATTTGAATATATATATATATATATAATAAAATAAAAATAAATAAGTGATTAGTACGTATTGGGAGACATTCAACGATTATTTAAAGCACAACTAAAGAGTAGTCATGTCCATAAGGAAGAAACACTCTTTTTCAGTATAACGATTCAATTTTATATGTTGAACAAATGAAAATGATTTAAAAATATAAAAAAAATTAATTTAAAATAAAAATAAAAATAAAAATAAAAATAAAATTCTTTTTATTTGCAAAAATATTTTCTAAATGATTTACAATGAGAGTCGTTACAAACTATAGTAATAACTGCTCACTCTTCTTGACTTTACAAAGGAAATCCGGGCAGGTTACTGATCTCGCCATGTTCGGCTCGCGCTAAGCCGAAGTACGGTCAGCGCCCGTACTAGCCCTTGACTAAGCGAAAGCGCGAAGGGAAGGACCCCTTAATTGGTTCTTAGCATTTGACACTCTCGCCCCTTGGTTCCTTCTGTTCCGCGATCAACACAGCCAAACAGACCCTTACTCAAGCCCTAACCACAAAAGTGAATGCAAGGACATGATGGTAAAACCAAAGGAACTAGGAATGAATCATTTTTAAGGTTAAGTCACATGATTGCCCAAACCGGAAAAATAGTCAGGTGTCCTTTCACTTAACCTTTAGACACGTATCGCTTGCCCTTCCCTCTTTAACATTTATTCCTCAAATACCCCAACTATCCCTTTTCTTTTCGTCAGGTACATTTGCTTTCTCCAATCTTGACTTGCTCTCCACCGTCCATCCAATCCCCCTACTTCTCCCATCACACGCCACCAAAATTTAAAGCCACTGTAGCTGGTAGGTACGATGCAGCTTTTGTAGCTTGTTGAGCAGCAATGTAGTGTTATCAGCAATATACCTAAAGTAAAAAAAAGTTGTGTTATTAGCGTCCATTGTAAGCAGCCTAGCAATTGATTTTGTTTTTAAGAAATTTTATACGGTATATCATTCTCATTTAGCCATCCTTTTATACATACATACATACATACACGCGCGCCCACGCACTATTATTCTTGCAAGTGTTAATTTCTAGTAAAAACAGTATTAGCAGAAGAGTAATGTCGGTGTAAACAGAGTTAAAGTATTTTGAGAGAGGTCTTCCCTTTTATTTTGTTAATCAATTGTGTTAGTCAAACAAATTAATTAAGGTTAACGTAGCTAAAGTAAATGCGTGTTTATATGTACGGTGCAGACAAACAGAGTCTAAGCATTTGCTTGTTAGAGTGATGCACTGCGTTAACAAGTAAATCCTAAGGAGATAGGGAGCTGCTGGTGCTTGGAGAGAGAGAGAGAGAGAGTATAAAAGAAAGGGCCATACTTTTATGTGTGGAGACCTGTTGGGATCTGTTGAGTGATAAAACTTAAGAAAGACTTAATTTTATTTTTTTTAAGAGAGAGAGAGAGAGAGAGAGAAGATATGGGGAGAGGTAGGGTTGAGTTGAAGAGAATTGAGAACAAGATCAACAGGCAAGTAACATTCGCAAAGAGAAGGAATGGACTTTTGAAGAAAGCCTACGAGCTTTCCGTTCTTTGTGATGCAGAGGTTGCTCTCATCATCTTCTCCAATAGAGGAAAGCTGTACGAGTTTTGCAGTAGCTCAAGGTATCACCAAAACAAACCAATTTTTTGTACCCTTCAAACACACACAGGAAAGAAAAATAGCACAAAAGCTTCGCTCTTTTAACTCTCCCAGCTTCCTTCACTCTTTCTCTCTCTTAGCTAGCTAGATTCGCTCAATTTTTCTTTGACCCTTTTTTTTGTTTCTTGTTTTGAAACCTGTCTTTAGATTTTCAGAGCTCGGTAAGTTGATTTTTTCTGTTTTCAGTGTTGGGTTTTTTAAGCATTTGTTCTGAGAATTGAAGAGAGAGGGGGAAATAAAAGTTGGTTTCTTTTTGTTTCCGTTTCTGTGAATGTCTCGGCGTTTATAGCAGGTAGAGTGTGTTTGTGTTGGTATTGATGCTAGATCTGCAACTGGAAAACCACAAAAAAGAAGAAGAGATAAACGTTATATCTACTGTTATATTGACTCAAACTCATACAATTTTTCTTGGCTCCCAAACTCTTTTGACCTTTCTTAGACTCTTTTCCTTTTACGTTTACTATCTGAATTTTCCATTCCTGTGTTCATTTTTCTTCTTGAAAGTAACAAATTTGATGATCTGTTGCTTTTCCAACAGTTCGAGAGTCTAGACCCATCAAGCCATATGCAATATGGAGTTTGTTTTGTTCATAATTATACAAGAATGGTCTGGTCTCCCATAGATTTGATTCATCTTTTGTTTTCTGTAACATTCTTTTCCTTTTATTTTCTCTTCAGGACCCAACATAGCATGGTTGTTACATACGATCAAAACAATCTTGTCCTCTTAATTTCTCCCTCTTTAATCTTGAAAGCGCTGCCCTTTTTCATTTAACCATTTTGAGGTTAATTTTTTCTTAGATTGTTTCATTTCAAAACTCCAATCTACTTGATTTCGTTAAAGAACTAAGAGTTTTTACGAGTTGATGATGTTTTCAGTGGAGAAAGTTTGCAATTTAGTCGATTTTTCTCTCTCTCTCTCTCTCTCTCTGATCATTTGCAATCTATGAAGCTTAGGGTTTTCCTTTAATTTACCTTTATATTTCTCAGTCCAAGTCTTCATGGATTTTCTGTTTAACACATTTTCAATTTTGGAGGGTTTTTTTCCAACTACCTCACAGAGTTTTCAAATGTTAATTTTAAGAAGAAGAAAAAAAAAGTAAAGACACAATTTTTCTGTATCAATCAATAAGAATGGGACATTATGACTGCTGTTTTTTCTTCTCTTCTCTCTCCTTTCACATAGGAGCTTCCATTCTTTCCATTGGATCTTCAACTCTCTCTTTTCTGTTTCAGTGGAGAGAGAGTATTTCCAATCACATGAACTGATAGAGACATCTAGGGTTCTGATCTTTACCAAAGCTACTTAGGGTTTCATTATCTACAGATGATCCGTCCTCTCACTCTTTTCAGTATACTGAATTGTTCTCTTTCATTCAAATCAGAACTTATCTTAATTGTGATGTGCTCTCGAAGTCTGTAATTGAGAGTGATCACTCCAAATATCCACAGGATGTTAGAGGTCCCTTTTCTCTTAGTACAATAATTAGTGCCCTTAAATTCTAGTCTAGCATTACATTCTGTGTTCTTAATTATCTTAGGGTTTTGCTTGTACAATTGACTATTTATGTCAAGACATTATTTTTAATTAACTAATTTGTTCAAGTAGGGCTTGCATTTATTCTATTGAATTAATTAATGGCCCAATTATAAGGTGTTTTTTCCTTGAATTATTACTGATCTTCTTAAGAGAATTTTCAAAAAATACATAAAATTAAACCTCTTAATTATTTTGTTCCCCATCTCTTTAGCCTTCTGTCTTTCATCTTAAAGTTATAGATCCTATTTTCTTTTGTGATAGAAAAAATAAATATAGAACCGCAGTTTGCTCAATCTTGTCAATTTTCTAAAGGATGCTTCTACATGTTAGAGTATAATATAATCATATTCTGGGTTTCACCTATCAACTTAAGTTTTTAAGTGAGATTGTTCCATAACATGGTATCAGAGCCTTGTTGACCCAGCGGTCACGGGTTCGAATCTCACCACCTCCATTCTATTTGATAAAAAAATCAAGCACAAGGTAATGTGGGCCTGTGCAAGTTTCAAGCCCAAAGGGCTTTCACTTGAGGGGGGGTGTTAGAGTATAATATAATCATATTCTGGGGCCTCACCTATCAACTTAAGCTTTTAAGTGAGATGATTCCATAACACTACAGTCTATTTTCTATCTTGTCCATCATCATCTTTAATTTTTGCTCAATCTTTGTTTTTTTTAAAAAACTTTATTGGTCAAATTAAATCATCATCATTTGTCACCAAATATTTGTTATTAGCTGTGTAATTGCTTCGGCCTCCCATTTTCGCATGCCATCAATACTATGACCATACCTCTCCACAACCCAATTTATTTATAAAATTCATCATGAAACATCACCAAATTCTTTCTCAATTAGGAAGAAGGGTGTGCAGTATGTTTCTGTGTGACCATAAGAACCAGGAAAAAATTAGCAGCGAAAGATTCTTTCATATTTAAGGACTCAAGTTGATGTAGGGTAAAACGAGAATTTGGAAAAGAAATTCTTTAAATAGAGAAATGTAATCAATTCATAATTCATAAATTTCAATGATTAGTTTAAGATCTTTACAAACTACTTATTCATATATACTTCGTTAAACTCTTTTTTTTTAAAATGCACTAGAGGAATGCTGGTCAATTTTATGTTCATTCTCTCGACTGTGGCATATTTCTATTGAGATACCATGTCATCACTACATTACAGAACGGCTCTCTCCCCTTGTGAATTGTTTGTTGTTGCAATCCAATCTCAAAATAAATTTGTTGAGTTAATGACAAAATAAAATGTAAATGGGTTTTCTTACAACCTTAAACCGGAAATGTAAGAAATATTCACAGGAAACCAACACTATCTGAAAAGGATTATTATGCTCAAAATAGATCCTTGCTATACTGTCCCCGTACATGTCTCTATTTGCTGTTACAGTTTTTGCATCAATCTTGTTGTTAGATTTTAAGATTTAAAATTTACTGATTGTTGCTATTGTTGTTCAGCATGCTCAAAACTCTTGAGAGGTACCAGAAGTGCAATTATGGAGCACCAGAGCCAAATGTGTCTGCAAGGGAAGCCCTGGTAAGCAAATTTACCCTCTTCCTATATTCTTTTGATTTTCCCTCTATCTTCTGGTTCTTTATTTAATCTTCCAAAGTATGAATTTCTAGACAGTTATATAGAAACAACCAGGTTTGCGTGGCAATAAATATCACAACGAAGAATAAAGATCCAAAAATAATCACAGAAGATAGATGTATGATGCCTCTGAGATGTTATTCAAAACCCAAAATGTTTTGATTTTTTTTTATTTTTTTTTGTGATGATTCTAGCCACCATTTAATTTATCCAGTAATCATTATTATTTCAGTCAGCTAGATTCTGAAGAACTAAGTTTGCTTTCTTACAATGTTGAACCAATCTTTCCTGGCATATAAAAAGAACTTTAAAAAAGAACGCATGCCTGCTGTCTGGTTGATATATTGAATAAGACTGAAGTCATCTTTGTAAATGAGGGAATGTAAACAACTTACTTTTTGGTAGCTGGAAAATGTCCCTTTTCTTTATATAATTGAAGAAAAACGAATCTATTTTTTTATTAAAAAATCAGGAATTTAAATGCAGAAAAACAGCATCTAAAAATCTTTAAAACCACATTTATCAACTATATATATGTATGCATGTATGTTGAGGAAGCAAGTAATCTCAAGTATTATATTAATTCGGAGCTTCCATAATATTCAAAACTATGAATTTTGAGGAGATATTGTGGCTACTGCCTCAAGGATTACTGATAGTCCAGTGCACTTGCATTTATGCACTGCAAATCTTATCAACATAATTTGTAAATGTTTTGAATCATTCATGTTCAAATGGATTTTACTGCTTTGGCTGTAGGAATTGAGTAGTCAGCAGGAATATCTGAAGCTCAAAGCACGTTATGAAGCCCTGCAAAGAACCCAGAGGTGAGGATGCCTTAAGCAGCAAATTCTAAAATGCAGTCTTTCAAGGGCGATCCTCATTAGAAAGTGACATTATCTACATACACAAATAATGTTGAAATCTGACCTTTGATATCATCAAATTTTTCATTTCCATCGAGCTACAGGAATCTTTTGGGAGAAGAACTTGGCCCTCTAAGCAGCAAAGATCTAGAATCACTTGAAAGGCAGCTTGATTCGTCATTGAAGCAGATCAGATCTACAAGGGTACTTTATACGAGTATATTTTGAAGATAGCAGGATATGGTTATTTATTATCAAGTTGACTATACTTTGCATTCTGATTAACAAGTAAAATTCTGAAAATATAGAACAGGGTCAGTTACAGTTAAAACTTCTCTTGGATGCTAAATTTGACTTCACTGCACACAAATAAGTACTTTTTATATGTAACAAAGCACTTGGCACTCAGCAGTATATATCTCAACTTCATAATTCCTCTTATTGTTCTACAGACCCAGTACATGCTGGATCAGCTCAATGACCTACAGCATAAGGTATGGAAACTTCAGAAGCTTTCCTTGTTGTCTATTGATTTCCTTTTCCGAGCACTTTCTATTTAACTTCAAACATTACATGCAGGAACACATGCTAAATGCAGCTAACAAGTCCCTGAAAGAAAGGGTATGTTACTTTTCCATCTAGGTGGAAGTAAGTTAGTGCAGAAACAAGAACCCCTAAAATAATTCAATTCAGAAGTTTCTGTTAAGCATTAAGTTCCTTTCCACAGATTGAACATAAATTAGTCCAAATGATTTGGCCTCCCCTACGAAGAATAGCCGGAATATGATGATGACATATTGGTGGTCATTTTATTTGCTAACTTTGCAGTTGATGGAAGGCTACCAATTAAATTCTTTCCAGTTGAATCCAAGTGCAGAAGATGTGGAGTACGCTAGACAACAAGCTCAACCCCAGGGTGATGGATTTTTTCATGCTTTGGAGTGTGAACCTACGCTACAAATTGGGTATGTCTGTCCTCTTAAGTCTAATCCGTACTGTTTGCAACCCTTCGGCTGGGATACATAAAATGATGGTCGCAGAAAAAAAGAAGAAGAAACTAAAGTCATTGTTTTATGTACTTATGTTTCTGGAAGCCATCGTTTCAACATTATAGAATCACTTGTCAACGTTTTAGAGCAAAAGTTAAGTGAATATAACAATGTTTGCAATCGTCTTCCAACGATTTTATTCTGAATTGCAGGTATCAACCAGAAAATATAACAATGGTCACTGCTGGCCCAAGTATGACTACTTACATGCCAGGTTGGTTAGCATGATAAGAGGGCTAGGTAGCTAGCTATGGTTCTCACTCTCATCAGCCATGCATGGTAGTCGTTTCCCTCAACAAGATGGTTCCCATATTTAATCTGCAGATTTGTGTTTTGTCCTGCATGTTATTGATGAACAGTCTGTTAATTATAACGAGCTAGGTGGTCTATATCATAATTCTACTGCACCGTAGGAACAGTGCTAGTAATTAATGCTTGGTGTGGCGTGTGCAAGCATTGCGCTGCTTCGTTTTGCACTTAGCAGTTGCAGGCTCTTTTTTATTTTTTCAAGTTAAGAATAATTCTCCTTAATTTGTATGTAAGACCATAAGATACTCCAGCTTTGTAATGTGTTTCTATCTGTCTGTTTATCCTTACGTGACTCTCATGATGTTCTTTGCGCGGTTTACGAATTATGTTCTTGCACATAGTTTGTGTTTGTCAGACAACTCTTGGAGTCCTGGATGTCTCTCCTTTCCTATGACTCTGTCAGTTTTTTCTTCTTA